>JANKKB010027457.1:0-10882 GCA_026225775.1 Bursera palmeri | reverse complement strand
TCTCTATTTACCTAGAGCTAATTACAATACTTGAGTTTTACTCACTTCGTATTGTGGGATAGTTAAAACCTAAAGCTTAAGCCTCTTTATATAGGAACTCAAAAGCCCTCCCAAGTTATCAACAAGCAATGTGGGACTTGTTGTATATATAAGTATACAAGCTCCCTTCTTTCTTTTATAAAGGCAATGTGGGATTCATTTCCTTGGCACAAATTGAGAGCCAAATACTTCACAATTTTCAAAGTCAAATAAAAGTTAACTAGAGATAAATTTGTACTATTTTCACGTACTTATAGATACAAATCCAAATCAAGCCATTAATTATATGTAGTTCTTTATCAAGAATATCAATTACTACTACCAAAATCCAGCATTAATCCCTCCAAGTTGTTCTTGATTTTATATGTAGGAGCAGAGCAGAGCAATAACTTTAGACTAGCAAAGCACAACAATTTATATTTTGAGAATTAATATGGTTAAAATACGAGAAATTTACAATTACTCTCTAGATAAGTTTCGAGAAAACAGTTAACCCTAAACTTTTATTAAACTAACACTTATTTCTAAAAAATTAATACTTATCCCTAGATTTTTTTGAGGATAAGTGTTACTTTTTAAAAAAAAACAATATTAGTTTTTGGGGGATAAGTGTTAGTTTGTAAAAGTTTGAGATTAAGTAGTTTTTTAAAATTTATCTGGGGGTTCAAAGAAATATCCCGAATTTTAATACTATAATTTCAAATATAATAAAGCCTTGATTGAACCAATATGCAAATTCTTAATTTTATAATCATTAAAACAATCAATAAGTTCATATTTACTTAGTTCTTAATTATTTTCTTATCTAATTACTATGATTAATTTGATTTTTTTTTCTTTTAAAAATTAAAAAAAGATGATCACATCATGATACTGTAATGGGTAGATCATGATGATGAAACCGTTGGCTTGAGTCATGCTGTTTTTCATGGTTTCAAAATTCTACACGTTTTTGTGTTACAGTCAAGTGCATGTATCACGGTGAGCTTCTTCAATCTTCATCGAACGGGTTTGATTTGACTCACTTTTATTAATCGATTTTCATCCAACGGTTCTCATTGCGTCATGCTGTTGTGTGAATGATGTCATCAGTATTTAATCCCAGGCCCACCTCATCACTGGACCAAAGCGATTCTTCATGGCCCACCCACAAAGTCAAATGATCCATTACAGCCCAACAACAAATATCATGATGTTAATCACTTTGATTAGCAAACTCATTACCCTACATGCCCTTTTATATATATTTTTTAAATTTTTAATCATTTATTAGCATGATTCATGTTGTATAAATTATTTTTATATAATAATAATAATCATTTTTGTTTGTGACAAGCAGAACCATACTTTTAAAGTCATTCTAGTGACATACGTGGACAAAGAGAAATTCACAATCGTAGGAAGAATACCATTTTTTTTTCTTTCTAAACTTTATTATGTTGTTTTCATTAGTTGAAAACGAAATAGAAAGTTGTGAAGATTTTTATATAAATTTAGTCTTAATCAAAACCCTTTTATCATTACTATACATAGAAGACAAACTTGAATTTCAAAAGAGTGACCAATGATAAATTATACCGTTTAAATATTTCAATAATGTCATTATTAATCTTTATACTATTCATAGAAGTCCCTCTATCATAGCATTAAAAGCAAAAAAAAAAAAAAAAAAAATAGCAAATTAGTATAAATAAATGCTTTTNCGAAGTCCCTCTATCATAGCATTAAAAGCAAAAAAAAAAAAAAATAGCAAATTAGTATAAATAAATGCTTTTCAAATCAAACCATCTTGAAAGCTACTTATTGATCTATAAACCCAAGAAGATGCTTCCTTCCTTGTAAATCAAACAAGGGAAGAAAGCCTTTTTTTGGGAGGATAACAAGGTACTTTAGAGTATATGTAAAGAAATCTCTATGTTTGAAAAGAATTTATCAAACACTAAAAAATAAATCTAAAATGCCATCCTAAAAGAAGAAAATTCAAATATATGAGTGAGTGATTGATACGTAAGAAGGGTTTTTCTTTCATTCTGGTGTGATAATGATAAGAAAGTAAACTTGAAGCATTTTTTGGGCCAGTAGGGTGGTGAGGAACAAATGTCAAAATTTGGAATCAAATGGAAAAAAGAAGATCCAGTCATGCGTATTTGTGGACCAAGAATCAGATGGCCAAAAGGGGTCCACTGAATCCCAGATCATGCATCATCATCCATTCACCCTTGTGTCATACAAAAGATCATGAATGACACGAGGCGATCATGCAACGGCCAGGATTTCTAGTGCCTCAACACACATCACAACAACGTTATGCTGACATAACACAGTGCAATTAAATGCTCCTTAAGCTTAAGGAAGCTCCCGTGCGGGTCTTATGTTGGCCGCCTACATTTCACTTTGACCTACGCAAAGCAAAACTTACTGTTGTTGTTAACAAACTCTTTTCTGTCTATAAATACCTCCAACTATCTCACTTTTGTTTTCGTATATTTGCATCGGAATATACTTGAGTTTTCCTGCTTTAAGCTGACACAAGAGGAAATGCCTGAGAAAGTGAATTCTTTTGATCTTAAACAACCTCGCTTGGTGGTAAGAAAGTTCTTGGCTAGGCCTCAGCATGAAGGAGTAGGAGCCATTGTGAGAAGAAGCATTGGAAGGTAAGTATATACATATTACATGTTGATGTTCCTTTTGTTTTTTCATTGGCATCGATTGGAATTTAAGGAGTTTTTTTAGATGATTTGCTAAGTGGGTTTGCTGGTTTTTGCAGGTTTGAGTTGAGATACTTTGATCCTTTTCTTGTTTTGGATGAATTCTCAGGTGGGTGAGGGTCATTCTGTTTTTTGTCTCTCTGTTTCTTCATGAAATGTAATACCAACTGCCTTCCAATTGTTTATGATGTCTTGTTTCTGGATATTGCAGTCACTGCCCCTGCTGGATTTCCTGATCATCCACACAGAGGTTCGATTTCGTGTTTTCATGGGAAAGTTTGAATTTGTTACCCAGATGGGGATTAGGTTGATTCTGATTGTGCTGTTTTCTCTCCACAGGGTTTGAAACTGTGACATACATGTTGCAGGTAATTTTCTGACAAAAGATAAACAATTATTTTTTTAATGAAGACTAAAAGAACAGTCTGCTTGTTTATAATATTAAATTATAACACCGAGAATGTATTTAAAATCAATATACTTTAACCAGTCAATTGGATAGTCAGATGTGATTGTTTAAGTTAAAAACAACACATTGTTAACATGGCAATCCCTGTGTGGCCGGCAACATTTGTCCATGAAGTCAACCTGCCATGCCAACTAAGGCAGGCACGATGCCACAATTATGCAACTTAGACCAGGGCATTACTTGGTTGTTGCTGAAAATTTAAGAAGAATAAAAATATAATATGGCTAATAAGCACTGATTTCGTCTTTAATTTGAACTTTTAGTATGAATATGTAAGGCCCTACACTACTTAACACTTGGTTGATTTGCGTGCAATGATTTTGAGTTAACAGGGAGCTGTTACGCATGAAGATTTTGAAGGGCATAAGGGGACCATAGGAGTTGGTGACTTGCAATGGATGACCGCGGGAAGAGGGATTGTTCACTCTGAGATGCCTGCAGCACAAGGCACTCAGAAGGGCTTACAGCTGTGGATAAACCTCTCCTCAAAGCATAAAATGTGAGTAAAACCATTTACACAGAGATTCATCATAGATTTAATATTAAAGCTCGAATAAAATTTGGAATTAATTCAAACACGGTGAAAAAGCGATGGTGTTTTGGGACTTTCCGAATTGGAATATGCTTATCACAGTATCTTTTTATTTATTTATTTATTTTTTACCGGAAAAGTGCTTCTGAATAGAGCACATATTGTGTTGTAAGTGCATCCTTAATTCCTCATAGGGCCAGCCTTTTCAACGTGCTTTTTCTTTGCTGTCCATTCTGAAGAAGGAATCTTTAATGATGATGTGCCAAATGCTAGAGACACTAGCTTTAGGTTTTTGTCAAACTTCTTGATAACCTATCATGCATGCACCATAGTGCCAAGATGATCTTTATCAATTAATGAAGCTTTATTTAATTAATCTTTGTATTGTTGAATGTAGGATTGAACCAAGGTATCAGGAAGTCTTGAGCAAAGACATTGTAGAAGCTGCAAAAGATGGCATCAAGGTCAGAGTTATAGCAGGTGAAGCCTTGGGAACCAAATCGCCAATCTACACAAGGACACCAACAATGTACTTGGACTTCACTCTAAAGCCAGGAGCTCATCTTCAACAACCGATACCGGTATCATGGAATGCCTTTGTTTATGTTTTAGAAGGTGAGGGCATCTTTTGCAGTATGAAATCTTCACCAGTATCAGCCCATCACTGTCTTCTTCTAGGTTCTGGGGATGGCTTGGAGGCTTGGAACAAGTCCTCTAAACCTCTCAGGTTTATTCTAGTGGGAGGAGAACCGTTGGGGGAACCTCTAGTGCAGTTTGGCCCATTTGTGATGAACACACAAGAAGAGATTGACCAAACGATTGATGATTTTGAGAATTATGTTAACGGATTCGAGAAAGCTAGGCATTGGAGATCAGAAGCCTCACTTAGCCTTGATTTTTAGACTCTGTACTATTATTTTTAAGAGGTTATTGGTTCATTATAAAATTAGATAAAAAATGTTGTCAGTCACTCAGATTCAGAATACCAAACTTAAGATTTAGAAAAAGAACTGCCATCTATTTGATGGGTTCCCTAAGTTAAACTGATTATAACATGTTCATTCCACAAGTTTAAACAATCCAGTGCTAGTCTCTTTTGCAGATATCAGGAAAATCACAAGGTTCACTTCCAAGAGAAAATTGTCATCCATGGATAGAGCTTGAGTATTATAAACAATTTTACAATCCCACTTGACATGCAGAATTTGAGATATAAGTCTATGAGCTTGACCATGTTACCATAGATGGTTTCAGGACAGGACACGCCAGTAAGATTACTTGTAAATGCAGGCATGTCTATCTCTGACCTTTTTGTGTGTGCTAATTCAATGAAAAGAAAGGCTAACATTTCACACCATCATGTAAGGATAAAATTGACACCCGCATCGCCTTTCATTTTCATCTTGAAAGATTTTTTAGGTTCAGATAATCTTTTCCAAGAAACTGCCTTGGTAATTTCCCCGAATATTACCAATTCAAAAGTGTATTTTTGGTAGAGAAATTTTGGGCACAAAACATTCAAAGTAAGGTATGAAACAACGCGTTTAGATAAATGACCACGATCCTTTTTTTTCCTTTCTAATAGGTCTCAAAAGTCAAAACAAGATATGTTACTGAAAGACAGTTAGTCAGCTAGTAAGGTTATATAGGTATAATTCGAGACCATAGTTTAAGAAATAAATTACAAATAGCAAAAACTGATTAAAATTATTAAAAAAAACCATTAATAAATTTGATTATATAATAATGATTTTCAAATAACCCTCAATTGGCCCATATCCATAATAGTTCTCTCTCAAATAAGACTTTTATTATTACAAGTTTGGATAAGTACCAAAATAACCCAACTCAAAAAGTATTAAAAAGATAATCAAACCCTAATTCTTTTTATTTCCTATTTCGTAACCAATCGATAGGACAATTGAGGGATGAATGTTTACCCATCTGTCATTATGGACCAATGTTTACTCATCCGTCATTTTGGGCGGATGAATGTGAGCTCGTAAGTGCTCGTCAACCTCTTAGAAGTGTTTTTACACGTTTTTTTCACTCAATTTGATTAAATAATAATAATAATAATAATAAAAGAAACTTAAACATGTAAATATCAAAACAGTCTCCCTATTTTGATTTTTGATTTTTATTTCTCTAAAAGTTTTGTGCATCATATTCTAAAATTAGGATGTCTATTCATTTAATTTTGTCTCAACTTTTGAAGATATAATAATAAGCAGATTTTAATATTAATGAATGATTAAGTTACGTATTTATTCTTTTTTTTTTTTTTTTTTGTTAAAAGAATTTCTCTAAGTACCAATCATGTATTTGCAAAAAGATGGGATAGAACTTAGATGGAGGGAATTGCAAAAAGATGATTGATATATTCTAAGGTAGCGCTATATGAATCCAAAATATACTCTAAAAACTCTTATTATAATAAAAAAAATTAATTAATATTGTCTAAGTGTTTTTTTTTTTTTTGGGCCATTTGAAAGCGGCTATCCAACTTGATTTAGGAGAATATAAATATATATTTTTTNAATAAAAAAAATTAATTAATATTGTCTAAGTGTTTTTTTTTTTTTTTTGGCCATTTGAAAGCGGCTATCCAACTTGATTTAGGAGAATATAAATATATATTTTTTCTTTTTCGAAAAAGAAGAAAAAAAAGGACTTAACTCTTGAATTGATTATAGATCTATTTGACATTTGAATTTGATACCTACGGATCCTTTTTTCTAGAGCCGTATGAGGAGAAAAGTTCTTACACGTTTCTAGGGAAGTGTTGTTCTTCTACATCTATCGCAATGAGCCATTTATTGAATTGTTGTAATTGATGTTCGATCCCAAAGCATAATAAGTTTTAGTAAAATACAATCTCTTTATGTTAATTTTAATTAATATTCCTAAACTTTAGGTTTCTTTACCATATCAACTACCAAATACAAAATTTACCTACATTAAACTTATCAAATTAACTTTGAAAAGCAATTTCCTAGATTTAGAAACATTCTATGAATTCAATTATATTTTTTTTTTTCAAGAGAGAAATAACTTTCACTTCATAATTAATGTCACTAAATATAAATTAAGCGTTCTAATTAAAAAAACTAAAAAAGGATTGATGGAGAGCCAATACCTCCTAAACTTAACTCCTATTGAACTCTCATTAAAGACTTGCCATTTTTAACTTTCTTCTTCTTCTCTAGAACCTCCTTGCACCCATTGCTCTCAGAAAATTAATCAAAATAAGCCAAATTGAGGGGGGTCTTTAAAAAATAACCAAGGTCCATAATTCATTTGATTTGCCTAACTATTCCCAGTTCAAATGACCTAATTACCCTCACATATATAAAAGCATATCTCTTAAACACTCATTTCAATTAAAAAAATTCAAATATCTCTCATCTCAAGTCCCTCGCTCTCTCTCTCACAATCTACAGCCGTATGATATCAAAGCAAACAAACAGATGAACAAACCAGAGTAGATGAATGGAATAACAATGTGGAGTAGATGAGAGTACACGAAGATAGTGAATCGATGAGACGACCAACAAGAGGTAATTTTGTTGTTTTAACTTTGCAAAACGTAACAATTTTGTGGATGGATTATAGTTGTGGAGTTGGTGTATTGGGTGAATGGAGTGTTTTCTGGGATTTGGCCTTGTGTTTTTTGTCGAATTTTGAGAATTCCATATGACGGACTATTAGAAGATGATACGTCATGATAGTCCATGACGGTCTAGTCGTAAGTAATGATTCATAAAGGTTTCATGGAACAAACCAACATTCTCTATGGATCACAATAAATGATGGTCCATAGAGAATGTCAGATTGTTTTATGAAACCGTTATAGATCGCTACTCTCATTCAGCGGTGTATGACGATTTGATAGTATGTGACAATCCATTTCAGTCAGCTAATGTCACTTTCTATCTGATCGTTATACACCGCTGAATGAAAGTAACGGTCCATGATCATTTCATCGAATAGACCGACACTCTCTATGGATTGCAATAAATGATTGTCCATAGAGAATGCCAGTTTATCCCATGAAATCGTCATGGACCGTTACTTTCATTCAGCAATGTATGATGGTCTTATGGAAAGTGATGGTCTATCTTGGTCTGCTAATAGACTATTACTATCGATCAGACCGTCATACACTGCTGAATGAAAATGATAGTCTATGACAGTTAAATTGAAAAGACAAACATTTTCTATAGACCGCAGTAAATGATGATCCATAGAGAATGTCAGTCTTTTTCATGTAACCATCATGGACCGTCACTTACAAATAGACCATAATGGACCAATATAGAGGGTGACAATCCAAAATACAGTGAGAGCAAAATGATGCTATCAAAGATAGTGAATGGAAAATGATGGTCCAAAACATAGTTTAGTTTTTTTTTTTTTTTTAATAACTTTCAATCTTATATGTGTATAATGTGTTAACCATTAGATTTAACTAATTTCACATATGAATACTCCTCGCATGACTGCCATTTTGAAGACGAGCATCAATGACCATTACAATGGTAATTGTACGAACATGTCAACTTTGAGACAGATGAAATTATTTATGGAGAAGCTAACGTAGGTACAACGGGAGGTGTTTTGGATTACGTGTTTCAGACACTTGCTAGATGTCCACGATTTGGTTTTCTTGGCCCAACTGGGTCACCAATTACTATCAAGAGAGGTGGAGACAAAGGGCCTTCAAAACCAGATGTGGTTCTTAGTATCAGGTAAATAGTTGTATAAATCTCATTTCCTTTAATTTTAGGAAAATAATGTTATTTTATTATTTGATTATACTATATCTCAATCATTATATATATATATATATATATGTTAATGTAATTTTTGAATGATTTCAAGTAAGACCATCCGATTTAGTGAGTCTAAGTTTAGACTTATTATCATATTGAAGTTCGGAAAAAAACCACAATTTAGATTGAAAGGGCCATGTAGATTGAGAGAAACGCACTTGGGTGGGAACAATCTCAAACTTCCAATGCTAGACATGATCTTGAATGGCCTTGATTATACTGTCATTCTTGACAAAGACACGATCAAGTTGGTATTATTCTACTTTATCCAGTTATTCTTGTTGTGTAAGAGTAGAAAGAGAACTGTTTCGAATACATACATATTAATGGTAGACGACTTAGAGTTCTTAAATGCATATCCATGAGGTTCTAAGTCATATGACATGATCTATGGTTCATTATCAACCATTCTAAAAGGAAGGAGGGAACTTTTTTGGATAGAGTTGACAAAAAAGAAAAGCATGAGGTTAAGAAGTATGACCTATTTGGATGTCCGTTTGTATTCCAAGTACACAGTTTTTGTTTATTTGTGGTAAAAATTTATGAATCACCTTTTTAATTATTTGTGGTAAGAACAAGTCTTATTGTTTTCCTTTTTATGTTTGAAACATACAGATATAGGCTTTCGAGGCAATCCTATTATTCAAAGGCGATAAGGGGAACAACTTAATAACAACATCCCCCGTATTGTTAAATGGCCTAACAGGTGAACTTTGGTCGAGGCCTATCAGAAGAAGACTATTTTTGTACATACAAAGGTAATTCCATTAAAAATTTGTTTACCCATAATTCAATGACCTGTTTAACATTTTATCTAACCCATTGGACTTTGTGGTTTGTCAAAAAATGGATGACCTGCCCATCTAGTAGCCACCACAAATGAGATGTTATGTACATGTTATAAGGGACTTGTAGCATTAGTTGGTGTGGACTGTGCTATGGAGCTTCCTGCATTACTAGCTGATGAATCAAAGACTCAGCCAGATCCTCAGCATATGAGTCATCCAGACGCCTAACCTGAGCATGAGCCGTATTCTGCTCTTTCCCCTCACCCGACATTAGTGGACTTGCCCACACCACTACCAGAGCTTACACACGTGTCCACTCGAGATTTGTCACCCACTCACGTAGTTGTTTCTACATTTGGCCATGAAGACATAGCGTATTACGATGCTAAGACCATTCATTATAGCCTTTGTATGGAGAAGGTAATGTCAAACTCATTTAAATTGAGTTTATTCCATATTTCTTTATACTTTTCTTATTATTCATGTTTATACTTCAAGGACGTGCAAGTCCATATGATGCTATGTTCGAAAGGCTCTTCTAGATCTTTCCATTGTCACTAGATCGATTACAGACCTTTAGAGTGATATCAATAGAAGGTTTGATATATTGCATGAAAAAGTCGATCTAGTGGTCACAGACACTACGACAGTATGGGTAGACATACAAGCAGTATTACAGGTGGTTGATATGCTTCCGAGGCACATACAGAGTACGACTGAGCCATATATTGTACCAACCAGACACAGAGCTGTATATATAGTTAGTTATTTATTCTCTAAAAAACTGTTAGTTAAGTTTGTTATCTCTTTTAACTTTATTGGTACTTACGATGCTATGTTCGTAGGAGGTAACAAAAGTCAAGCCTTCCCCTATCATCGAGACTTTTGTAGTGGCACCAAAAGAGTAATTTGCACCTAGCAAGCAGAGCATGTTCGAATGATAACTAAAAAAAAGTCGTCTATTGACATCATCCTTCACGTTGATGGGCCTTCAAAGAAGAAAATCATGAGGAGCAAGTCTAGTGACATATAATTAGTATATGAGAACTGGTGTAGGAACGACAAGTTCTATCTAGAGTTAGAGTGTATTCAGGCCGCACGACATGGTTTCGACAATTGGACATCAATCCACATTGGTGTGATGCTGATGTGAGTGACTTAGAACCTAATGTTATTTTAGTGTTATAAATGTTTCATTTTCAATATGAGGACAACTTTTAATATAAACGTTTACCGTATTCTGTAGCATATCAATGTCTGGCTGTATCTCGTCCGAGTAAGACAAGAGAAAAATTTATAATCATGGCCACAGAGGAAGACATGTGTCGACTACTGTTTTTATGTATGTATGATAACTATTTTAATATTACCACACCATTGTAAAAACCAGTTTTTTCTATTTACTTTTTTAACTACGTTACATTGTTTGCAGGTAATCACGCTCAAAATTAACCTTCGGCTAAGCGGTTGTTGTAGCGTAGCTTTAGGTATCGAATCCACAGGGAGGAAAA
>JANKKB010027456.1:0-10881 GCA_026225775.1 Bursera palmeri | reverse complement strand
ATTTTATTGGTTTTTATTTACTTTTATTTCATTTATTACCATAGTCACCCCAGGGTTCCTGTATGAGGGATTCCGGGTCATGACAAGACAATTGCAGGACTACCAGTGATTTAAATAAAACTTTTTCTGATAGAACTTCGGTTGAACATCCATATTTAGACTGTAATCTCTCAGCTTCTTATCTGCCTCCTCCATTCATAATCCATCTTCAAAATAGTTTTTCTCTAGAATGCCAGCCATCCTTACTAAAGTGATCATGAGGTCAACGCAATTCAAACAATGGACTTTAGCCCTCACTGAAAAACCCCAGAAACAAACTCAACTACCTATAATCAATAGATGATCTCTAAGAGGATAATAAATTGCATTTTACCCCAGTTGACACATATAAACCTATGTAAATGCTTGCAGTAATACAACCTAAATGAATAACAAGTATAATTTTCTGTGAAGTAATTCTCTGGCCAACCAAAGTTGAGATGCTTGAACCATTACTGATAAAATAAGATTGAAATGAAAAAACTACTAACCTGAGATGGAAATGCGGAATTGAATGCTTGGGGCTGTATATCATAGCCACCAGGTCCTGCAGCTTTATATATGCCATACATCAACTTCAAATCATAATCAAACAAAAATAGTTTCATTCCTTTATGAATTTTCAAAACTATATCCTTCTTGTTTCGAGGCAACCCTAAAACCCCATAATCATAACAGTCCTTCTTCGTCTTAGAACTGCACATAAATATCATCCCTGAAGCTTTATCCTTCATTCTTGTCTTGTTAGAAGCTTCTGGTTTCTCTGTATTCTTTCCAATCACTTCATTCTTACTCCTCAAATATATCTTTTTGTTGCCTCTTTTCCACGACTCAATCACTTTCTTCTTGAAACTTGCATGTAATTCATTTGTCTCCTCCTCTTCCATATTTTCTTCAGTGATTGCAACTCCTTTTTTGTGTTCTTCACGATGCTTAGACTTGTCCCGAATCCCAAGAACAAGATTTGATTCTTGACCATTCATCTTCATTTGCTTAGATGTAGCCTCTCCAGTATCAACATCATCGGCCATATCATTCTCATCAGACGTAGCCATTCCAGCTCCAACACTATCAATCGGTTCTTTGCCATTCATCACTGGATTTGATAGAACCATCTCATTATCGATTTTATTTGTCATTCCATCATTATCCAGTGTTGATATTATAGCACTTCTCACTTTTCGCTTTGGAACTATTTTATTCTTTCCGTGCCCTTTGGGTCCTCTCCCCAACCTGATCGCTTCCTTGTTGGACACTTCTGATTTTTCTTTATTCTCTATATCTTCTAAATTCTCCATCTCTACTTTTCTATTTCTAAATTTAGTGACCTCTGTTGCATTATGTCTTCTCATCTTCTTTGCACCTAAAACCATAACAGATGCTTTTAGATGCTCAGTCTACTCCTGAAAGCCAAGAACCAATTATATTTCTTCACCATTCATCTTCAAAAGAACTAACGGAACCATCTCTATATCAAAACGATCATCCGTACCATCCTTATCTAGTTTTCATAACATCACCCTCTGCAATCAACAATCTGCATTACAAAATGCAAACTATCAGACACCCACGTCGCAAAACACCGTAGTCAGCAAATCTTTATTTACTCTCTTTTATGTCTATACATATATGTAAATACAAACATTTGGGTTTCTAAATTTGTTTATACAATTCAAATTACTTCACTTAGTCAACCCAAAATTTGAATGTTGGAATTTTACAGTATCATGGTTGATAATGCTTACGACTCCTTTTCAATGTCTCTAAGTCTTACGTCACCTTCTACTCTACTAAAAAACCTATTTGCGCATCCAATAGAAAGTTGAAACTCATGTTAAGATTTTCTATATTTATTGTATAAGTCCAATTTCCTATTTCTTCTACTTTTCTTACTTGTGAAGCAAGTCAAGTTGAATAGGAAATCAAGCCACAAGATCGAACAACTGGAAACAAGCAAATTAAAAGAAAATCTGCAAGAAGAAAAGTTTCACTACAAACACTAATCGAGTAGAGAGGTGCACGATACATTTATTCGGACGTAGAAACTTCTTCAAGCTGCTGACTTCGAAGTCAACTCAGCTCAACTACAAAGAAACGCTAACATAAACAAGTTTTCAACACTTGAAAAACGATGCATTGTGAAGTAAAAGCATGAATTCAGCTACCGACGTCAACGTGGAACAAATTACAGCAAAAATAGCGGCTGAATCCATTGACAAAAATGTTTGATCAGATAAGGAAACTCACCTTTGTTAAAGAACTTGCTTGAGCGTAGGGTTCGGGATGGAGGGAGAGACGACTGTGGATCCGAAACAAGAAGATTGAAAATGATGACGTTTTGTTTAAGCTATCTTAAATGTTGAAATGAAGCAACGAGATTCTGAACAACAGGTAAGGTGAGTCGATTTTAAGGTGAAGCTTCTTGCCGTGTATTGACTCAGTGGCAGTTGACCTGGCGTGGACTTCTACAGCGACCCCAACATCCACGTGGCCCAATCAGATGTATTCCTCCTATTATTTTATTTCCTTTTTTAAGACTGATTTTGATAATTTTTATGAAGATAAATCATTAGATTTGTTTAAACAAAAAAGTTAATAATGAATCAATGATTGTATTATGATTTTTTTTTTCTATTTTTTAATTTCCTTATAATTTATAAAATTCTTACTTAATCATTAAATATTATTTACATTGTAAATATATTAATTTTGTCTAACATTTTAAATTCTGCTTTTAAAATCTCGAGTTATCGATTCTTTTATCGCTATTAGTAAAAGACCAATCAATCTGTCGAATTTCAACTAAATTTTTTAAACACTTAATCATTTCTGAAATCGCCTATTCAATTTAATCGATTCTCAGAATTTCCCATTTTTGTTCTTTTCAATCATATTACCTCACGTCAACTTACTGTATACAAATACTTCATTGGAAAACACAAAATAGAATTATATCCACAGTTGGGTGTGAAAAAATGATTGGCAAAAGAACGAGATTGAAGAATCGGGTATGAAAAAATGATTGCCAAAAAGAATGTATGGATACAAAGAGGCATCTCCACAGATGCACAAATGAATAATATACATCAAATTCTTGAATGAATGCAAGCAACCTCTATCTTCTGCTTTTGCAAGTTATTGTGATTGTGTCAACTGCAAAGTTGAGAACACAGCTCTTGGAGCTTGGAAGAATCAATAGTTGAAAGCGAGTAAAGGTTGTTTTTCCCATTGGCCGTGCATGTCATATTCAGTTGATTTCCGATTTGAATCGACTGCAGCAAGGAAATTTTATAAATGCAAAAGCAAGATGCCGATAATTATTACCGTTGATTGATAAGAAGAGCATGTCATAACAATAATCTTAATCTCTCCGATAATTTTGTGATATTTCAGTCTAAAAATCTCCACATTTCTTGGCAATTCATCGAGAAGCCAAACTTACTTTTTGTTTCAGTCTAAACAACACGGCGATTACAAGTCAAACTGAAAAAATGAAAGCTATTAAGTAAAAGAGCATCATTTACCTCACAATACACTCGTTGATTTTTGCAGCTCCACAAGGGGGTGGGGACACAACTCAGATAATGACACCAGGAACATTTTTCATTCAAGTTAGTTCCTCGAAGTAGCATAACCAGGCCAAGTGTTAATCTGTCAAAATTACAATCTTCCGTTAAGAGAATTCCCAAAAATAATGTGCCAAGCACCTAAAATGAGTTCAAACACTATAGTATTGATGATGGCTTCCCAGTAGTGGCTCACTTTGTATTGTAAAAATGCATTCTCTCTCCACCATTTTGAATTATCAAGATTTGCAATTTTTTTATTTTTTATAATTTAATTGCAGCATTATTAACATAATCATTCAAAGAAAAACATAAAATCAAATTTCTAGCCCGCAAAAGAATATGGGTCAGGAGTAATACAGAAAGGTAAGTTCCTAATAGGTAGCCAGTTCACATCTATTCATCTGCCATACACATAGCTTGTTTTATTAAAGACGATGCGCCATTTAAATGTGCTTTTGCGGTTCACTACAAGTAACATACGAGTTTTATGAATTCAGAAGAGGCAGAAAAGGATTCCAAAGTCTTACCCGGCAATCAATAGAATCACTGAGATAACCCACAGTACATACTGATACGTCTTATGTTTAGACTTGACTGAGGAGGTTGTACTGTATCCTAGAGGAGCATTTTTTTGGCTAACCCATCCAAACTGGGGGCGTGTCAGAAACACAAATCCGAGGAAATAACCGGTAATGAATCCTCCAATATGTGCAAAGTTGTCCACATGTGGGAGAATTCCCACTGCCAAGTTTATTATGATGATGAAAATAAGAGTCAGCAATGCTGCTAACTGCAGAAAAATTTCACATGTAAGATAACTGAGACATAAGCATAGCAAACTCTGAAGGGATGAGATATTATTAAGAATCTCTGTTTAATTTAAACCAAATTTATATACCTTATTTGCATATATGGTCCAATTTGCAATGAGCTCCGACAGCATGGCTCCCAGTAAACCAAAAAGTGCACCAGACGCACCAACAGAGATACCCTCTTGAATAAAAAGAGCAGACAACAAACTCCCACCAAAGCCAGATATGACATAGAGCAACCCTATTCGAACTGTAGAACGAAAAATCCATAATAATATTAGAACTTCAAACCAGATAAGTAATGTGATTAAAGTTCCACAAATAAGTTCAGAAATTCTTTTCTATCCTTTTCAATATATATCAACCAGTTTCAAACAGTTTAATAATAGAATGAATTTATTCCAAGTTTTAAAAACCTAAACAATAATTTATCATTGACATTTTTCTCCACTACCTATCCTAGGTTAACCTCCTCTTTTTTTTTTCTCTCATTGTGTTCAGGATAGTTGTGCATATCACCAGATATCTCAAGTTTTAGCACTATCATATCTTGCATGTTGATTATATAGAACAGAACTCTAGTAACGCAAATAATAATTGCAAGTTGGAGTTGGAAATATTCTTTAACACCATTGTTTCTTCCAACATTTGCAACTCATTTGGAAAATGAAAAGAATTTAGATTCCTGCACTTATCTGCTTACTAGAGTACATTATCATGCTTGAACTAATCAGGCCAACCCATCAAAGCATTTAGATTTTACATTTTGCCCTAAATATATTTTTGAAAAAAAAATAATGATAATAGTTAAAGCTTCATGCTTCATGTAACAGAATAAATAAATAAATAATGAATAATAAGTACTAATTCTAAACCAGAAACTAAAAGGGAACTGAATTAAAATAAAATCCGTTAATCCAGGTATTTGTAAAATATTAGCTCTAAAGATCATATAAATATGTGAAAAGTATCATAACAACAATGAAGATGAGATACTAGATGCATACCAAACCCAAATTCTTGTTCGAGCCGAATTCCGATGAATACAAGACTCAACATATTGGCAAGCAAATGGAAAACGCCAGCATGCAACCATACACAAGAAAATAGTCTCCACACCTGGTGTCCATTTACCACTCTTCTAACTACCATGGCACCCATCTTCTCTAATCTAAAGAAATCAAAATTTAAAAGACTTAAGTTAGATATGCAACCTTATTTTCATGTTTAACTACAATGACCTTAACATATATATTCCAACTTCATAAATTAATAAAAATTCGAACTTCTAATAGCTCCAAAGAAACAACTTCAGGAAACACAAATCAGCCATACATTTATAACAGGTTAGAGACGAGCCTCTAGCAAATCATCCAACAAATAGCATATTCTAGTTTAGTAGTTCTAATTTTTCCAATTTTTAACAATGAACTTCTAAATTCTAATCCTGTGTTGTGAGAAGAAAATAAAGCCCAACATCATCACAAGGACAGCAATTACAGGCAGAAAAAACCTCTCAACATACACATTTGCCAGAATTGGGAGGCCTACGCCCCATGTAAACTGTCTACCTAAGACTGTCACTTTGCCTGTATGTCTTGACATAATGTTAGAATTCTAGCTCCTCCAGAGTGGTATCTCATAAATGGCTTCGAGCCCTCGGAAGGAGGGCTTCTTCACCTTCCACCTAAGCTTGTGCAAGAAAAGCCCAAAAATTCCCTCCAAAGAGGAAATGAGAAAACAGAGGTTCATCAATTCTCCAAAATCCCAAAGTAATTATAGACAGGCAGCAGCAGCATCAACCTCATTCTCAAAACAAGATTCAAACTAAGAACTGATCACATATTAGCAGCATCAACCTCATTCTCTGAACAAGATACAAACTGAGAACTGATCGCATATTAACTTGTCTCCTTTAAGCTAAATCAAAACCCTCCCATACTTTCAAGAATTGCTGTTTTTAAAAGCCAGGAAAGGTGTCCAACTGCTTATAAGCCTAATTACCAAGCTTTAGCTTAACGTTGTCGGACTGAATTGGGTTGATTTTGATACATAGTCCAAAACTTGAAATAATTGATTGTCTAAAAATAATCCCAAATCCCAAAATAATCACAAAGACCAAAACAAAACATGCAGACACAGTTAACATTTCAAAGCTTGATTATCAAGAGTTTCCGTGACGATGATAATCAACAAATGAAAAACAAAACGATGAGAGACTCACGTGGCTGCAGAGGGTCCTAGAAGCGGATTCTCTTTTATGGGCTGAAACGAAAATCTGCCTAAAAACTTAGCCAAACAAGAAGTCGCTGAATTCTTCGGACAATCATTAACGTACATTGTAACGAGAAACATAAATATGTTAGCTACGACGAACCCAGGAATGAGCCACGACGAGTGCCGCTTGAACTGCCGGAAGTCACTCAAACGCTCTGCCTCCGTCCGCGCCTGCCGCGGCTGCGCCGGAGACTGCTGATTCTGCTGCGAATACGTTGGTGATATCGATGTCGATGACGCCGATGCTCCTCTCGTTGTTGCCGTTAATGTTGATAATGGTGTCAAAGTCGATGTGTCCGGCGCCGGCTCCGACGTAAAGGTAGGAGCGCGCGCCATGGGGTGGACGACATCGTCGGTTCTTGGCGGCGGTACCGCCTTCATTTCAACGTCGTCGTTTTGCTGATTCTCCCGCCCCATGAACGAAACGATCAACTCAAATTAACTCTCCACCGTTGATTTGAAATACTAAAACAAAAACGGAAAGAATTCAAATCAAATCTGCTCTAACACAACATCTCCAACATCAACTACAACAACGTTAAACCAATTCTTTAGCACGGGATTAAGCTACCGCCTACAATGTGTTTGTGTTTTGTTTTTGGCTTTCTTGCCTCAATTTAAGCTTCTCCTTTTTTTTTTTAATTCATTTAATTAAATTAATTTTTTAATTAATTACTATTTTTAAGAAAATGAAAATAATAATATTTTCAGGTCACGATTCGGTGGTTTGCTTTGCGTTTCAACTTCTCAGTCTATTTTTATGTAATTATGACACTTTTGTTAGTTATGTTAGTTAGTTAGTTAAGTTGTGGGATTTTTTTAATAAAATTAATTAAATTAGAGAAATGTTTTTTTCCCCAAGACTTTTTATTTATTTATTTGTTATGACGATTTTTAATTATTTATTTATTTATTTAATAAAATCAATTAAAATATAAAAATAATTAATAAAACTTGAATCTATGATTTAAAAGATTTATTATTTTATTGAAAATATTACAAAGTATGAAGCCGGCAATTTAGTTTAATAATAAAAATCTTGGCGTGCCTTGAAGTGATTTTCGGGTATCATCAGTAGCTTGCAAGAGTAGAAATGAATAATATTATCTTCTTGAAGACAACAAACACTAAAAATCAGTTATAAAGGTTAATAAATAGATTCATTATTTCTTCTCTTAGAAATTGTAATCTTGGAGCCTCCGAAAAGCCAAGCCAAGATGGTAACTCACAATCCACAGTTATTTGTAAACTATCGTACACATAATTTATGCCGATTCCTTTATCGTTTTTGTTCCTGTTTTGTTTCTGTTTTGGGAAAGGGTTGGGATAGAATTAAACTATGCTTTAATTGCCGTGGAGTCTTCGCTCTGCAAAACCAATGTGTGACTCTTACTTTTGCCTACTAATTTTTGTAGTTTTTATGTTTGGAAAATACTTCTCTACAACAGTTGTATATGCTGCCATTAAACACCATCTTCTAGGTATTAATATGTATTTTTAAGCACTCGTTAAGTCTATCTATTTATTTAATTACCATTAGTTTCCAGATCTATTTGTGGGATGCTTGCATAATCAAGAGGTTAAGTGACAGCATTAATTAGTTCTTGGAGAATGGAGAATTTTTTCATTTCCAGAATCTGCGTCAGGACTTTAGATACACGATTGTGCTCTGCCTATTGATTAAGACACTTTCCTAATGCTTGGATTGGAAAGACTTTACTTTTGAGTTAACCAAAATTGCAAAGATATCTATCTATTCATCAGAGATTCTGGGTAGGTTAATTGTTGCAGACTGCTTTACATTGACGATTGCAGCCTTGCAGATTGTTTGTATAATTAATAGTAATACTAATATACATTCTTTCTTGTTGATTATCAGTTCAGAAACCAAACTGTGATGACAACATATAAAGCTAATCCGACAGCTATGCCTAGCACGTTGAGAATGCTGGTGTTTGAAGAAAGTGTAAGCTGGCAAACAAGTTATCACAGCCACATGAACATGATTTTGAATCTTTAAAGAGAATGTTGGTTCAATAACAGTCTTTGTCGAATGGGTTTATTCCTAACCCCAAAATCTGGAAAGTGGATTTTTATCCAAGTTTTGGGCAATTAGCATCAACTTTCTTTTTGTGGAAGTTGGGTAATGTCAAGTGCAAAACCCAACTCTTAGCTACTTTCTTCAACAATTATCAGAGCAGATCCCTTCCTTGTTCTCATACTACACAATGGTGACACTAGTGATTCAAGGATAGTGGAACTTTGATGTCCTTGAAAAATAATTGGGAGATGAAAAATTGTTAAAAAATAACCGTTCTTTTTTAAATGAGATACGCATCCTCACATGTAAGGGTCTCACCTTTCTTATTTTTGTAGGTGATTCATCTTTTACACATGGTTCATATATTTTTATAAGCAACATGGAGAGATTCGAAGACTAGATAATTAAATCATTTTGATTATGATAGTATGTTAACAAATCACGGCGTCTAAAAGCTTAAGCTAATATATAAGAATTTTATCTATAGTATTTTTAAGGACAAATGGTGATAAAAGATTTATTGAAGAAACAAAATCGAAAGTCCGTTCTTAACTAATCAATAAGCCAAGTTGATGCAAGTAGTGAGGGACTGAACATAAGTTTTAAGAAACCCAGAACCAAGCATGTTGGAAAGTTTCTTAACAAACAGTTTTATGTTATTTTGCACTTGAAAGAACAGATTTTGTATGAACCCAGAACTCATAAGCGAGAGACTAGATTTTGTATGAACCCAGAACTCATGCGCGAGAGACGATGTAACGCGGTTACAAAACATTAAAAAAATGGGCCGCAGCTCACTACTACATAAATACAAAATGAACCAGCTCACGTGCATTGATTCAATGGACCAAGAATAAAACTGTCTCTGGTATCAGCTGCAAGTACTTCGAAAATTCGATCAGAACAATGTTCAAAGTTTGATTCTACCTATTATTTCCAGCTCTACCTAAATATTTTATGGGCTTTAGAGTATTAAAAATATATTTTGGAGCCTTAGGAAGCTTGGGGCCCTGGGCAAGTGCCGTAGTTGCCGAGGGGTAGAGCCGACCCGCCCAACTTGTTTAACCCCTACACCCACACACACTCCGTTATAAGTGGTTAGCTATGTAATAAATGAAAAATAGGTTAATACCACGCGATTAACTATTTTTTATCATTAAACAGGTTTCAAATTGACATATGATATTTTTAATATTATTATCATTAAACGAGTTAACAGATTGACTATAACAAAAACATATATATAACATGATATGATACTAATACGATTAGGATCAATCTTAACCCTCGAATTTTATATTGTGTTACTTGACCATTCTTACTGATCATTCAAATCTATTGTTATTAAGTGTTGCAATATCTGAGTCTTAATTAGCAAGCCAACTCACAACCTCTAAGTTAGGCACAGACACCTCACTTAAGAATGAATAATCCGATCCCAGCTTCACTCCCCATATACTGCAGAGTATAATAAATTTAGAATAAACAGGTCCTCATTATTTGCCTAAGATAGTCAATCAAGTATTACATAATGGACAATGAGGTGGTTAAATGCTAATCCTCTTATTAGATAAATTCTGAATTTTACTGATTTTATTGAGATACGAAGCGTGGTCTATATAGAAGTTTCCATTAATATTTCATGGACAAGGTTCTTGAATAGTTCAACATCATCTGTTTTCAATACAGCAATTCAGCCATCAACTTTCCAACTTCTTAAAGCCAAATAGATTCCGAATTCTTCTTTTTTATTCTTGTTTTCTCATTATCGTACGTGTCTCTTCATTTCCTGTTTGGCATCATGCGTTCAGATTCGACATCTTTGATCAAATGCTGCAATAGAACTGGAACTACGTGTTGGATTTTACCCAAAATACAAACAATAAGGTTGAATAAAGTGGAAAAAGAAAGAAATACTCNCATCCAAAGTGCTAGAGTAATTTCCAAAATTTCTCTTCCAAATAACCTACAAAATCAAGCATAAAAGTTATGACAATAAACTTCTAATGGCTAGGATCATCTAACCCTTAAGAAGTATTAGGTTTTTGCTAGAAAACATGATGAAATTTTTGGAAAATTTCTTTGAGAGAAAGCTTGAAGGAGTCCACAATGGAGAGAGCTTGATGAAAGAGAAAGTTGTATT
>JANKKB010027455.1:0-10880 GCA_026225775.1 Bursera palmeri | reverse complement strand
AGTATTTATTATAATAAATAATTACAAAAAAAATTTCACCGATAACTTGAGGATTATAATAAATTATCCTGAAATGACTCTATCGTAATTAATTCTCTCATGCATATTTGAGAAAGAACACTCGAATATAGTAAGAAAATGCATTCCCACGTCATCAGAATTTGGTAAACCCATTGAGGAACTAAACACATGTGCCATGTCGGCCTCCCCTTAAATGCGCAGAAGTGACGCCAATAATCTAGAAGCAATACGCTGTCGCTTAATGAACACCGTGTAGTGTACCGGGAGCAACGACGACGTATTACACTGTTTCCGGGGTTTTCTTTTTTCACTTTCGCGTTTCGTCGGGGAGAAGGAAAGCAAGTAACACAGGCGCGATATTAACTGTTTTCTGGTTTTTGTTTCTCATCCTCTTCTTTAAGTTTTATCTTTCGAAAGCAACTCAAAACGTTGAAAACACAAAAATAGAAGCAAGAAAAGAACAATCCAGGAAACATTTTCTTGCTTCATTCTTATTCTTAACAGTGATGGAAATATCAAGTCCAATCGGTTTGTGTTCTAAAGAGCACCAGAAGATCTACCAGGAGTGGTTCAGTTATGCTGATTCAGGTACATTCATTCTCTTCTTTTCTCTCCTTTTTGTTTTTTTGTGAACTTGAATGTGTTTGTTTACATTTCAGCACAAAATTTGGTACTTTAATTTTCTGTTTGGTTACTGAGAATTTGGGAAGCCTGAGGTATCAATAGATTTTATTTTAAATATTTCTGTAAATTTTTATATAAATACATTTTTGTACTTCATTTCCGATTGTTTGTAATTTTAGATGGTGATGGTCGAATTACGGGAAATGATGCAACGAAGCTCTTCGCTTTGTCAAATTTATCTCGGCAAGATCTCAAGCAGGTAATTTTATTTTTTATTGTTGCTCATTGTTCGATCTTACTTTACTGGTTCAAGTTTCGGTTTTTCTGTTGTTGCTTCGTCTAGTACTGTCTTTACTTTGTTGTTATTGTTTCAAAGGTGTGGGCAATTGCAGATTCGAAGCGACAGGGATATCTTGGTCTCAGAGAGTTCATCACTGCTATGCAGGTTATACTTTCTGTATCTTTAGGCGTCGCATATTTGGATTATAAGTTCATTTTTTTGGGGAAACTGAGTAGTTTATTAATTTGTTCTGTAGTTAGTTTCTCTAGCACAAGATGGGCATGAGATAACACATGATCTCTTGAATAGCAATGGTAAACTGTTTGAGATAGATTAATTTTCTTGTTTTCTAGGATTAGTAATTTCAAGGTTGATAATTGTATACATTTATTTATTGGATAAGCATTATTTTTTGTTGCTTTCCTATAATTTTATCTTTTATGTTCATGGAATCTTTAGTAATATTTTTTCTTGAATTGCAGTTGACTTCCAAAATTTGAAACTTCCTGTAATGGAAGGTTTGCAAACTTTAATGGCAGTAAGTGTCCTTTTTGCTTAATCTCTTAACTTTCATTTTACATCTATGCAAGTTCTTACTTTTCATTTATTTATTTTTCTTTATTCAGAAGAAATTGCGGTCATCAAAGATAAGTGATTCTGATGCAAACGGTAAGAAGTTTGTCATCATGCTAATGATTGTCATTTCTACTTTTGGTCTTGTGTTATAGATCTGCTAATGGGAAGTGTCACAGGTAGTTCTCAACCGCAGCCTTCTCCTACAGCTTCTTGGTTTTCTTCAAAACCCTCAAAAAAGGTTTGCTTTACTAACTTCTAAGTAAAGAACTCTGCCTAGATATTAATTGGTTCTTGTGCTTTTATTAGACAAAATATCTTTTGTTTTCCTTGTTAAACATGCACAACCGGTTTGTATTACAAGTAGTGCCTAACTCTGAGAGGCTTGACAGGTTACTGCTTTTACGAGAATGACTCATGCTGCATATCACTATCCAGTATTTGGAAGATGTCTAGTTCAATTTAGCATAAACATGTATTTGATGTCATATTTGTGTCTATTTTTCAGTTGTTTGTAATTCTTACACTATATGTATCCCTATTGTGGTTTTTCCTACTGTGAAGGAGTTTTTGGCGTTATCCTTTTTGTTGCCCTACTACTAGTTTTGCGTTCTGGTTCTTTACCCTTTGTGGTTTTGTGACGGCTTTGGAGATCTCCACATCTATTTTAGTTGCATCATGTAAGGCAATTATAGAGTTCAATGATTGAATATTCCCTATGACTTAAATAATATGGCCTCTTTGAGAGGATGCACAATTTTGAAGAGCTATTGATTATAATGGTTGATTGTAAAGTTGATCATTTGGAATTTTTAATTCACAGACATTGATCATGAATTCAAATTGGTGTCATAGGATTATTGAGCTTAGACACCACATGATTACGTAGCACATGAGTGGGCTTGACAAAACCCTTTTTAAATCGTATCCTCTTTCTACATATGTATAGTTTTGTTAAGGGAATTTGCCCCTTCTTTCTTCTTTTAACACAAATGTTTCACCCATCCTAATTAGAGGAAATGCGATGGCACAGGGTCATATTTGGAGATAATATTAGAAATCTGTAATAGATGAACATTTCTTTGTCGGCATTTTAACCTCTAATTTCTTTTTTCTTTCATTGTTATCTGGGTTTGTTATATATACCTTATCATTTTGTCTGGTTTGTTCACAGGTTTCTTTGTCCTCTGTTACGTCAATAATTGATGGTTTAAAGAGGTTGTACATTCAAAAGTTGAAGCCGTTAGAAGTTACTTACCATTTTAATGATTTTGTGTCCCCATTACTGGTGAGCAAGCAACATATGTTGTTGATAGTTTATCTGAAGAATGTTCACATTACTCTTAATTCAGATTCCATTTTTTTAGTTCATGCATGAATTTCCGTTTGGTAGTTCTCCTGATACTACATTATTGATCAAGGAGCAAGTTGCACTAAATGTTTGGTTCCTTGTTGTGTTGCTTAATGCAGGTAAATAGTGATTTTGATGCCAAACCAATGGTAATGCTTTTGGGTCAGTACTCCACTGGGAAAACAACATTTATAAAACATTTACTTAAAACTAGTTATCCAGGCAAGTTATTTTTTTTCTCTCTCTCTCATCCTTTCACACTTCCCCCTTGAGCAAAAATGTATTTTCCTGGTTTTATTTAGTTATTCTCTTAATGCTTGCAGGAGCTCACATTGGGCCTGAGCCAACAACTGACAGATTTGTTGTTGTTATGGTATTTACTAATCCATATTTTGGAGTGCTTCGTATATAATCTTGTATTATATATTAGAGCAAAGTTCCTTTTTATTTGTTTTCCTGACATTTAGTGTACAGCTCTAGCATTTTAGCCTTTTTCTTAACAGACATGACAATGAGGAGTCTACTGTATTCGTATATATACTCACATTTACAAGCTGATTGTGCTTTACAGTCTGGAACTGATGAAAGAAGTATACCCGGAAACACTGTTGCTGTCCAAGCAGATATGCCATTCAGTGGTCTTACTCATTTTGGAACTGCATTTTTGTCAAAGTTTGAGTGTTCTCAAATGCCACATCCTGTGAGTAACTATCCTAGAATTTAGAATCAAATGCTATGTCTTGTCCTGTGACACCTGAAACATGCTCTTTTGTATTTCAAGCTTCTGGACCACATAACATTTGTGGATACCCCTGGAGTTTTGTCAGGGGAGAAGCAGCGAACACAACGATCCTACGATTTTACAGGTGTAACATCGTGGTTTGCTGCAAAGTGTGACCTCATTCTACTTCTTTTTGACCCTCACAAACTTGATATCAGTGATGAGTTCAAACGTGTGATTTCATCTTTGCGCGGTCATGATGACAAGATTCGTGTAGTCTTGAACAAGGCAGACCAAGTTGATACTCAACAAGTAAGAACCTTTCAAGCCAAATTTTTCTTTCATCTTTTTGGTTCAGAACATGTATCTCTTTTATGATTTCAATCTGACCCACTTACCTGGCCTCTTATTAAGCTGATGAGGGTTTATGGGGCCTTGATGTGGTCACTTGGAAAAGTACTTAATACTCCAGAAGTGGCACGTGTCTATATTGGGTAAGTTCTTTATCTTTGTTGTTCATGTAATATTTAGTTATGTTGCTTATCCAAAGAAAGATTAGACTTTTATAACCTTCTTATGCAAATATTAATCTCTTTCCTCCTTTTGGCAGCTCATTCAATGACAAACCTGTAAATGATGCTGCAAGTGGTCCTATTGGGAAAGAACTTTTTGAAAAAGAACAAGATAACCTTCTATCTGATCTAAAAGATATTCCGAAAAAGGCTTGTGATCGTCGGGTGAGTTCTTTAACTCCATCTTTCAGACGCTATTTAGTTCTAAAACTTTTCCTTCAAGATGCTTGTTGAAGTGTAATCTGACAACATTTGTTTCCTACAGATCAATGAATTTGTGAAACGTGCCAGAGCTGCCAAAATACATGCATATATCATCAGTCATCTTAAAAAGGAAATGCCCGCTATGATGGGCAAAGCAAAGACTCAACAGAGACTCACTGATAATTTGGCAGATGTATTTGGAAAGGTTTGAATTCTCCCTCTCCCCATTCACAAACATGTACACTCACACGCTTGTCTACTTTGTAATTCTTAGATATGGTAATATATTTAACTTGTTTTTGTTGCTATAGGTCCAGAGAGAATTCCATCTACCTCCAGGGGATTTTCCAAATGCAGAGCACTTCAAAGAAATATTGAGTGGTTACAATTTCGACAAATTTGAGAAGCTAAAACCTAAGATGATACAAGCTGTCGATGACATGTTGGGTTATGACATCCCTGACCTCTTGAAGAATTTCAGAAATCCGTATGAATAGTGGATGACAACAATTGAGATTATGGTCAGGTCAAAGTTTCAATAAAAGTGGAATGCCTACAATACATTTCGGATTATATTCAATCTATGGCTGAGTGGCTTTGTTTTACTCCAACAGAAATATTTACTAAATCTTCAAGATTAATGTATGCAATGATTGTAAAAATGTAAATCAAAGATCTCTGTAAAAGATATATGCTTAGAGATGTGATCTTCCACTCTAGAATATGAAAAGATAGGGGGTCAGTAGGTATGAAATTATTAGATGCAATTCCATAACTTCATTCATATGAAGTTGCTGAAATGAACCATCACAATAAGAGAATTAAACCCTTCTAATGAATTGATATTTGNTGTAAATCAAAGATCTCTGTAAAAGATATATGCTTAGAGATGTGATCTTCCACTCTAGAATATGAAAAGATAGGGGGTCGGTAGGTATGAAATTATTAGATGCAATTCCATAACTTTATTCATATGAAGTTGCTGAAATGAACCATCACAATAAGAGAATTAAACCCTTCTAATGAATTGATATTTGCAAATTATCTGAAGCTTTTGTGAACTGCTGCACTAATTGAGCTCTTTGCATGTATGTTTCCCTATTTTCACCAACATTTTCATAAACTTCCTCTGGGAGATAGATGTTCAGTTCTTGCATGACATTTCCAAAGCGTATCATATATTTCAGCAACATTAATTCATTCATTGTTCCCCTAAAACCTTTCACCTCAACAACTTTAAGAGTTCTGTTGATGCACCTGTAGACTACTAAGTGCTTGATCCAAAATTCATGAGGGTCAAATTGATAAGGAGGAACATAATCCTATCAAACAAGCCAAATCAAACCCAAAAAAACTATTAGTAGTCAGATAATATTACCAAAATAATATTATAACATCATTAAAAGCATACAGCTTTCAAGTTTTTTATACATGATACTTACCTGAAAAAGTCTGGCAGAGACAATGTTGATGGTGAGAGTCTCTAGAACAGGACAACTCTTAAGCATGAACTTGATTCCACAAAACTCATTCCAGTGCATGGCCGTCTTCAAAATGAGATGCCTTACATTCAACCTAGTTGACAATCCCAATGGCTCCACTCCACTGGGAGCAACCTAATTATATATTTACCTAAAGCTGTTAGTTCAAAATCTCATGGACCCACTTAAACTTCATTATTATTATTATTATTATATATTTCATATTCGTTTTATAATAAAATAATACGCAATTATCATGATACAGAACGGGATTACAAAACTTGACACAAAGTCCAGTTAATGTGTGATATAAAAAGAGTACTACATGTGTGTGTTTAATCCAGAGCTTGAACAGTGTAACTCAATGTTAATTCCGGATTTTGCATTGCATAGTTAAAAAAACAATATTAGTCTGCGGTAGAGGCTAAAAAGTCACAAACTGAATCAAAATAAAGATGGGTACTCGCCGAAATATATAGGTGTAATATCATGATGCTACTTGATTTCTATATATTGCCAGTACAATGACAGATTTGATATAATCATGAAAGATTAATATTTTGCCGTAGAAAATGCAGAAATAGAGATCGAAACATGAGAAGGGATTGTAACCTGAAGCACATAACTGCAAACTGTCAAGACTCGAACAGAGAAAAGCTGTTCTAAGAGATCCTGAAGAAGATCACCAATTTCTTCAAATTCAAACTCTAGTGCAAAGTCAAGTTCTGCCTCAACCATGGATCGCTGACTTTCAAAGTAAAAATGGCCCACTGTTCCACAGTACTTGAAGACCCTTAATTTTGGTGCCTTAATTTGAAATATGGATTGAAGAAAATTGCACTTATCAATAACCAAAGTTTGAAGTCTTAGACTAGGCATAGAAATGTCAAGATGATGAATGTTCCAACATTTCTTCAGACTGAAACTCTCTAGCAAGGGGCAATGCACCAACAATGCCCCAATAGAATTCGCACTTAATTCAATCCAGCCCAAAGAAAGCTTCTTCAATGCATTGAAATTGATGAACTCTGCTACGGTAAAAGTACAAGAAAACAACTTGAGATACTGAAGACCCCTGTGGCCATATACATGCCCTGGCAAATCAAACAGTGCTTCATGGTTTTCAAGTTCATTTTCTCCCCACATGGGATCGTGAAAATCAAGGCTTAGTTTCTTCACATTTCGTGCAATGGCAAAGGTGATGCAATTCCCGATAGCCTCATGAAAACTAAGAGGCGAGGAGAACATCAGGGAGAATGTATTTATGACAGGTGCATTGTAGTTTATCATCCATTGGTGTATAAACTCAACAAAAGCCCTTCTCTGAAACTGCTTGTTGTCTTCAGAATCATCAAGCTTGACAAAGAAACTCTCAAGAAACTCTATGTTCTTGGTTGAACGCCAAACGTGACGCCAGCGCTGTGAGAGAATGCTGGTTCTTGCGGCTTCTATGAAGGGTAAGAAAGAGAGGATCATGAGAAGGTCATTGTTTGATAAAGTTGAGATAATGTCATTGTTATCTGCCATGGGAAAATCCAAGAACGTTTCAAGGAGCAGTTGCTGATTTGCTTTTAGCGTGGTGAAAGGGTTTTAAGAACCAAACAGTTGCAACTTTTGAAATCAGTTAAGTGACCCTTTGAGCCTTTTGGCGGAAGTTTTCTGTCCCTTGCAAACAAAAATACCTTCCCAATAATTATTTTTGAGGAAATTAAGATGGATTTTTTTTTTTTTTTTATAAAACAGAAGTTCATATTTTCGCCAAATTATAATTAATTTTCTTGATAAAAATTCTATGCCAAAATTTACAAGTTTTGAAGTCTGTCGAAACTTTTTTCTTTAGATTGTAATAATTATCATAATTTTCCGTTAAAATTTGTGAGAAATATTTCTTACAGATATCTCTACTTAACATTTGGAAAGAAAATGAATAAATTTTAATCATGATTCATCTTCAGAAGTCTTGGTAAACAGTGATTCTGCCATGCATGAACTTCATCCTCCTCGCACAGGGAAATTCACAAGCTAGGCCAGATAAAATAAATATACTTGAAAACGTTCGGCCTTCTGGGTGACAACAAGTGACAAATGATTAACAATCTTATTTCTATAGAATCTTTGTGTATTGTAACGATTTTAATGCAATAACAAACAAAAAACAAGAAGAGATATGGAAGAACAACACATAAGATTTATGTGGAAAATCCCAAGACAGGGAAAAGCAACGGGTAGAAAAGAAGAAGAAATTTACTATGAAAGGAGAGGTACAAAGAAGAGAATAATTGTTCTCTCTTATCTCACAATATCTCTCATGTTTTCTGATTGAATAAAACCCTAAAATACCTTACAATATATATAGAATTCATCTAAAAACAAATCCTATTCAAATAAGGTAAAAAATATAATTTTGATAAAACTAGGAAAATCGCATTAGCATTGCGGCCTTGGGACTTTGGCGCCACGATCCTAAGTCTTTGGTTCCGAAACTACGTAGCCTTGACATCAGAATGCTATGGCAGTGACTTTATGCTTCAGAACATCTTCAACCCAGAAGTGGATGTTATGACCTTGACTGTAGGGCATCGCATTGCTGGCTCTCTATTACAATTTTTCAGGATGGAATTTGGTTTACAACTCAACAATCTCCATCTTGATCTAAATTCAATAACAAACTCTTCATCTCTTCCATACCAAATAAAATGTTATCGATGTGTAGCAACCAAGTCCAAGCAATGCTTAAACTTAGCTATAGGGAACGATTTAGTCATTATGTCCACCGGATTATCAACTGTAACAACTTTGCTCACATGAATATCACCACGCGCAACAACTTCATGAATAAAGTGAAACCTCACATCAATGTGTTTCGTCCTCTCATGAAACATCTGGTCTTTCATAAATAAGATAGCACTTTGGCTATCGAAAAAAATTGTAAAGATTTGTAAGTCTTTGCTCATCTCACTAAACAACCCGTTCAACTAGATAACTTCCATAGTTGTTTTAGTAATAGCCATATATTTAACCTCGGTAGTAGACAACACAACTGTAGCTTACAACGTAACTCTCCAACTGGTAGCACATCTATCAATGGTAAATACATAACCCGTTAATGACCTTTTCTTTATGAAGATTATCTATTAAAATCAACATAGCCAATGACACCATCTTGAGATCTTCCAAAATGCAAACAATTGTTTGACTAACTAAACAAGTATATAAAAATCCATTGGACTTTTTTCCAATGTCCTTAACCAAGATTAGACATATGTTAACTAATTGCACTCACCGCATAAGATAAAACTAGACGAGTGCATATCATAACATACATGAGAGATCCTCCTATGCTAGAGTACCAGACTCGGGACATATAAGCAATATCTTCATTTGATTCTGGAGACTAAACAAATGAAAGTCTAAAATGTGGATCCAATGGAGTACTTATTGGTTTGGTAGTTTGCATGTTGAATGTGATAATGATCATTCTCAATGTACCATTTCTAACTAAAGTACAAGCTTCATGGCCTTCTATCCCTATGTATCTCCATACCAAGTTTCTTTACTGCCCCCAAATTTTTCTTCTCAAATTCTTTGCTAAGTTGAGCTTTAATCTCTTTGACCTTAACTACACACTTAACTGTCATCAATATGTCATCAACATATAAGAGTAAATAAACAAGTTATTTGTCTTTACTTCTTCTGAAGTACATACAACTATCATAGCTACTCATATGAAATCATTAGTAGTCATAAACAAATCAAACCTCTTATACTGTTACTTGGGCGACTGTTTTAGGCCATAAAGAGATTTCTTCAAAAGACAAACCTTGTCTTCTTTTTCTAAAATCACAAAACACTTTGGTTGCTCCATATAGATGCTTTCTTAAAGTTTCCTATGTAAGAAAATAGTTTTAATATCTAACTACTCAAGTTCAAGATTATGCCTAGCTACAATTCCAAGTACTGCTCAAATAAAGCTATGTTTTACAATTGGAGAGAATACATCTGTAAAGTCTATGCCTTCAACTTGACTATAGCCCTTTGTAACTAACCTTATTTTATATCTGGATTCATCCACCCTTGGTGTACCTTCATTTTTCTTGAATACCCACTTACAGTGAATAATTTTCTTACCCTACGGTAACTTGATAAAATCCTAAGTACCATTCTTATGAAATGATTTTATCTTTTCTTGCATGACAATCATCCACTTACTGGAATTTTTACAATTCATTGCCTCTGAATATTTGGAAGATTCATAGCTAGCTTTAATCTCTTCAATTGTGCCAAAGCATAAGCTACAAGATCAGTTTGAGGATACCTCTGTGGAGGTCTAATAACCATTTTGGGTATATCTCTTGCAATAGAATGTTGAGGCAACAATGTGGGAGTGTCTTGTCTTGAATCCAAACCAAGCTTTACCTTTTAACTAAATGTCTCCTCAAATTTAGTTGTTTTTTGAAACTCAGGTTTCAATTAAGTGCTTGGTTGTTTTTTATCTATATTACCATTAGCTTTAGAAGACAATCCTCGACGCATCACAATTTTATCAAATATCATATTTCTGCAACAATGACTTTACTTAACTCTAGATACCATAACTTGTATCATTTCACGACGGACTTGTAACCAAGGAAACTGTATTCTCTATATCTCAGTTTCTAACTTCCAATCATCAACATGTACATAAGTGGGACAAACAAAAATCTTCAAGACAATATAATCAATAAGAGTATGAGATTATACCTGATCACGTTCAAAATTAACCTTCGGCTAAACGGTTGTTGTAGTGTAGCTTTAGGTATCGAATCCACAGGGAGGAAAATGTATCAACAAAAAGGTTTAACAATTAAATAAAAATAAGATTAATTTGTGATGATGATAGACAATAATGATAATAACAAGGCTTCGAGGTTCACTTAATTGCTTTGTTTAAATATTACCAATTTGATTCTTATTCATTACTCAATTGCATGTTTAAAACAAACAATCAAAAAATTTGACATTGAAGATCAAAGATAAAACTTATGACATTTGTTTTGAGAAATCTTTTCAATGA
>JANKKB010027454.1:0-10880 GCA_026225775.1 Bursera palmeri | reverse complement strand
CATCACACTAACAAATTGATTTACAGTCACAGGAAGATATGTTACAACTTTGTAATATGGAAGATATCTTAGGTTTGGACTAACACTAATTTTAACCTTTTAACAACTCACAAGATTTACTTTTTCTATAACGCCAAGATAAGGGACGGTACAAGAATTTGAGATGGCATAGTGTCCTCAGAGAACTGCATGTCTACCACTATTCATGGAGCACTCTGCCAAGGAAGCCTTTGCCTTTTCTGGTTTTGGTCGACGTTGTAATGCTTTGCTCTTGTGTTGCATCCCTTTCAACATCTTATGCTTTGACATAGACAACGTCCATGTCTTCTTATATAGCTTCCGGAAATATATTACACTTATGTATTTGCGGCGCAGGGAGAGGATGTTTGTGATGTAAACCAAGCAGAAAAGAGAATATACATATATAGATATAGGTCGGGCAGATTGAAAGGGAAATGTTTGCAAGAAATTATTATTGTATTTACATAGTATTATGGGATCCTCAAGGTTAAAAACAAGAAATTGTAATATTGTTGTTGGAATAATAAAAGAATCGAAATAGCTAGGGTTAATCAAAGATACTTACAATATTAACATGCATTGGTTAAATCAATTAGATGGAATTAACAAATCTCCCTAATTGGATGTTTATGATATCGATCCTTATCTTTTCTACATGATAGATTTAACTATGTTAAGTTTACTATTTTTCTAAAAATTTGAATTTGAAGATATGAGCTTAATATTAATTTTTAAGCCTTTTCAACAGACTACTATAACTTAGAAATTAGATCTTTTTGTATTGTAGCTCACGAATTTTAAAGAATTTCATTACAGAAAATCTTATTATTCCTTTAATTAATGCAATCACATGTTATATAAACCTTATGGAGCCATGATTTGAATCTTGCTAAACTCAAAACTGCTCGCCTTACCTAGCATTGATCTTGTGACGCTCTTATAAACTTTAACTGATATTTGATATTAGGTGAACACAACTAATTAGAGTATGAGTGCAACATCAACAATGCACAATTAAGGGGAAAATTAAGAATAAGCAGCTAGCGTGCTTAGAATATCACAAACAGAGAGCAATAAGAATCTGCCCATTAATGTCGATCGTTAAAAATATATATATCAAGCCCTCATGCATTATTGATTTGGAAATCCACAAATGCTTGCTAATTGCATACAAAGACATAGAACTAACATTTCACCACGAACAACTCAAACTAAGATAGAACAATGAATAATAGCACTACCATTTATATGGGAGAATAGAACTATATCTTTTAAATCCTGGAATCTAAAGCCATAATGGTGCTGAGATTCATTGGATTCATGTACTTGCTTGAACCAGTCATGATCTGCTGTACTATAATTCTGTTGGCCCTCTCGGACGGATGGAAAGGATCCCAGAATGCGTACACATCCCTGTTGGGGCACAAGTTGGAGGCGATGGTGCAGAGTCCAATTCCATTGTAGGGTCCTTGTCCGCAACATGCAATCTTTGACGTAACAAAACCTATGAAACCATGGAATACACATCACTGTCTTGTGCTACCAATCGCCTTTGCTACGTTAAGGTTTCTTTAGTATGTGTACTAGGTTTATTACAGGAAAACTAATAATAAAAAGATTACAGTTCTAATTGAAACATCAAATTTATAAGAAAGATATGATTTATATTATATAAATATGGCAAAAAATTAGTGAAATCATTGCTATTATGATACGGGAAATCTCTTGCCCTCGAGTTTCATTTGGGCCAAGTCGAATTCCAAATCTAGCATCAATAATTGCAAATTGCTAGGGGACCAACCAGGAGACATCATTTATGAGAGCAGAGTAGCAGTCATAAATGACATTTACGCAATTAGTGGTCCTAGTCCCCATGCGCATATCTGTTCTCCCCATTCTATCACCTTATTGCCTTGGGTTGTTGCATCTAACTCTTGTGAATTAATTCTTCTGTATTAATTAAGATCCTTTCACTTTCTTAATCAGTTGTTGAGAACTCACTGAGATCTTTGCATTGCATGATAGGATTAGATTATATGTAATAATGGAAATTAATTGGCTTACCATATGCTTGAGGGTCACTGACGAAATCCATGTGCATATCAAACGCATTTGCAGCAACAAAAACATTTGATCCGATTTCACTGTTGAGTTGGTTTATCAGTTGAACAAGTTGCGGGTTAAACAAGCCAGCTGCTCTTTGCAATTCCACTGAACATTCGCCATTTCTGCTACGCAGGGCAAGTTCTGCAGGAACACAGCCCAAAGGTCCAGTACCAGTCACCAAAACCCTACGTGCTCCCAAGTCATATAGCCTCTGCATTGTGAATCATATTATCTATCGTAAGTAGCTTCTAACGTAAAGGAAATAACATAATATTTGCAGTTCTTTAATAATTTAATTAATTGTATATTTTTTAAGTGTTTTTTACCCTCCCAAAATTGCTTTAATAGGCTACTATAATATTTGACACGAGATAAGAGAACACATGGAGGCTCAAGAAACTCATATAAAATATGATCCAACCAAAAAGTTTTCTAAAAGGAGCTCCTAATCAAATTTTCTTCCATGCAGAAATACTCGGAAAATATGCTGTATATGTATGCTGGAAGAAACACACTGTGATCAATGCAAGAATATATATGGTATTTCAATATTTGATGTTGAAAATGTTTAACGCTATATTTTTTAGTTATTAAACTTTATTTGGATCTTATAATTAAGGCTTTAAAGAGAAAAAATCTGTTTTAAATATGTTATAAGTCGGCTGTGAGCCGTTGACCTCACCAACCAAGCAAATCCTATAATAACTCAATCTATCCTTCACAAACTATAAAGCAAATCTTATCTCCAGCATAAATATTGTTCATAAATACGTCCCCACATCATTATTGCGTTGTTATCTCCTGTCATTTCAATTTTCTGTCCATTAAATCATGACTACAGCGCCAATAAACAATGGTTATCATAAAAGGAACCCAAAATATTAAAGTGGTGCAACTCAAACTTACACTTGCTGTATAGCTAGTGGCGTTCATGAGCAGAGACAAGCCATACAGTGGTGTAATATAACTGATAGCGATACAAAAATTTACCTGTAGAACTTTCCGGTACTCAGAAATAAGATATCTCACGTAATCCGGAAGAGCAAATTGGCGAGATCTTGCAGAAAAGGGCACCAAGTAATAGTTGTTAACGAAGTCATTTCCACCAAGTGTAATGAGGACAAGGGCTTCATTTACTAGTCGTTGAGTCTCCTCAGCTCCAATGAGCGAACTCACTCGTTGCTGGTATTGCTCAAAATACTCCAATTGCTTGGTGATTCGGATTATGTTGAGCTGCAAAATAGCAAACATGTAACAATATTTTAAAGAAAATTACTTTTATTATTTTTCGAAGTAAAAGAATTACTTCTTCAACTAAAAACTGATTAACTGAATGAATAATATTGCACTTACAAATTGAATTCCAGTGTCATTGAGAATTCCGATCCCTGCAGAAGCGAAGTTGGCACCAACAAGAAGCCTTTCTCCTGTGAGCGCCGGGCTCAAGTATGGCAGTGTGGGTTCCATTCCAAGTTGCTCACCTTACAAAACAAACATGTCAAAATGAATCTAGGACGTATAATGAAAGCATAAGTATAGCTAGATAAACTTACTGATAATATCAGGGATGTTAAGTCCATTTGAGAAGCGACCAGTTGGTCTGTGAGTTGGATAGTCAATGCCATAAGGATATGAATCAGCACGAGCAGTGGTAGCAAGGTAATCATTGTTGCCATTATCAACAAGCGAGTCCCCAAAAACAAAGAATGCCCTAGCCTGAGTTTGAGAAGCAACACACCCCAGTATGAGTAACATACCTAAAATGAACCAAGAAGCGAAACCTGATGAGCCGTCCATTATTGAAAATTATTCTAAGCGAGAAATTAACCCTAAAACAGAAGTTGTGCTAATTGTGCACTCTTGACTACTCCACCTTGTACATGAATGAATGAACAACACTAGCTATATATAAGAAGCTTATGTTGTCTACCTTTTGATGCCATATTAATGGCTAGCTCCACCCAGCAGCGGAGTTAGATAAGGGCTGCCATAACGAAAGCTAGAAATGAGTAGTTCAATATGCTAACGGAGATAATTTTATTTATTTATCTTGAGGTGAATTATTCTTTATGGCCTACAATTGCTGCTAAAGGCGACATGCTTTTGCCCCTCCGTGTGTCCACTTGATGTCGTCGAACAATCAAGTAGAGCTGGCAGATGGGTAGAGCTAGCTCTTGTATACGGGTTAGATTTGGGCATGACCAAAAATAAATAAATAAATTCCTTCAACTAACTAAAATTCTTGAAAAGCAATTAAAGAGCAAAATACATGTTAAGAACATGCTTGGAACTGTAGTTTATGCATTACAAGTGCTTTCAAAAATATAGCTAAATATGTTCTTCTGAATTTCTACTTTTAAAGCTACTTGATTGAAAGAAATCGACGCATGCATTTTCTGAAATCAAACACGTTCTTAATTTTAAGTGCTTTTATCAAAGTACGTAATTGATGATTTTATATTCTCAAAAATGCTTTTTTAACTCTAGAAATAACTATTTTCTTTATTTTTCTTTATAAGAAACATTTGAACATTATTTTTATAAGAAAACTTTTACTCAAATATTTTCTTCCAATAATCAAATAATCTTAAACTATAACTAAAAATTCAAAATGAGTGAAATGCGAGATGATCTGGCGTCAGACTTGTTGCTACAGCTTTGGAGTCAACCACGTGTTTAAGAATCATCTAAATTATGAAGTAATTGGATTGTGATGGGTTATAACTATGTTTCCACCTAATGAACCAACATAAAAAAACATTCATAAATGCACTACTTTATTTTGGTTTTCCAATATTAATTTTAACGCGTAGTACCTTGTACTAGTCATTAACTGAGGTTCAATGAACATCAATTAGAAGGAAGAAAAGCATCATCGAATCACCTTCTAATTAAACTACATGGAGATCGTGATATAAGTAACCTATAAGCATTTTGAGTTTTCCTAGCTTTAGCTACCACAATGCACTTTGTCAAATTTATGGAGCTTCCCTTTAAAGTAATTAATATATGCTTAAGGCAAAGACAAATAAGAGGCAGCATAACCAACAAGGACTTTAACTAAATCTTGTCTAGACTTCAAATTTTTTTCTGAAACAAATTTTTTTCTGAAACGAGAAAAGATTTGTGGCATCCAAGACATGTTCAACCATAACCAAAATAGAGAAATTAAACGATCGATATATGCTAAAAACGACCCTTCAGCAAAAACATATTTCGTAATAATTGGCTAATTCAAGCACCAAGTGTGTCACACTGATCACACACACTCTGCAAAGAAATTTGTGCTTATCTAAGGTTAACGAATTTGTGGGGTTTGAGATTGCTAGCAGTCGCTTTCATATTAAGTGTTCTTTCGAACACCAGTAGCTTTTAACCCAGCTGAGATCTCATCACTTTATTTGGTTTAGCACTGGCTAGCAGATACATATATGTGAGCGTTTGTTTGGTTATAATATGTGGAAAGGGGGAAAGAGGGATTAAAGCTGGCTTTTAAGGAGACCCATGTGACCAACATCAATGGAGTGGGGCTGCTTTTAACTATCTCCAACATTTCTTCACCTTAATTTATATTGTACTTTAAAAAATTTACTATATTATATCTTCCTTTTGAATGCATAATTTACTTGTACAAACTTTATACAAGATATGTAACATAAAACATCAACCAGAGCATGTGAATATAATGCGCGAGAAGGATGGGTCGATCGAGCTTTTGGAGAAATTTATAACTAAAAAGCGTATTAAATTATAAATTTATTTCTTCCTGAATCCACCTTTAATTAGCTTTCTTTTGACTATCCTTTATTAGAACAGTGTACAGGAAAAGAATGAAATTATTTAGTTATAGAATAAATGAACTCTTTAATTAATATTGTTTCTTAATTAATGAGAACATTTTAAGATCAAATTAGTACACGTAAGTTTTATGGCTATAAATTAAGAAGCACTCTTACGTGACAAAAATTATAGACTCTCTCAACATCACCGGATCGGCATTTACTATCTTAGACTAATTAAAGATTTAATATTAATTTGTGTATATTAATTATAAAAAATCATAAAATACCCTAAATTTTATATTTTTATTACAAATTTATTAAAAATTAAGCAAAATAATTAATCTCTACATAATTTTCAAAATAATTTAATCCTGTCCAATTTTAACAAGCAGTTTGAGTTATTCCTTATTAATGATGACAGAACATACCGTGACCTGTCAGCAAATAAATTAATCAATTCAACTAGATAGTTATTTTTCAGATAAATAAGAAAATAATGTTTATTACATAAATTTATTGATTAAGTGTACATACACTTGTTTTAACACTTTCCTAAAGTGAAACTAATGTACTGTGTAAGTGATAAAGCTATCTACAATTGAAGTGTAAACGGTAATTGAATTATCACTGTATAGTGAGCTGTTTGAGAATTAATTGCCAACTACTCTTACAACAAACATAACTGTAGGGAAACAGTCATAATTGTGCAAGAGCATGGAGCAAAGAAGCAGTTCCACCAATTCCAGAACAAGTAGTAGTTTGGAACTAATATTTCAGGCTCATCAATTCCCACAAGTACAAGGGAATCAGAGTTGATATTCTTCTGATTTACTTTCGATTTAGTGTGGTAAAAATGACCATTCCTGTGATATGTTTTCAATGTGCAAAGCAAATTAGCTAATTGGTAATTAATGGAGTTGCATTAACAAGAGAAATTAATTATTTGCAGCAGCTTTCGATGGAGAATCAATGACTCATTCTCCATCTCCTTTATAGTTTATAGGGAACTCCTCATTCAAGGAAGCACACATTCGATAGTACACTTGGTGAAAATCAGAGAACTACTGAATTTATCGGCTAGCAAATGATGTAGGACAGACTGCAATCAATCGTTTGTATTTATCATAGAAAGAATCAGAACCATTAAAAGAAAAAAAAAAACAAAAGAAATATTTGTAATATGCCTATTATCATACCTAATTAAAGATAAGAATATAAAAAATTAATAATTCAATTACAGCAAGTAATCCTTAAACTACGAGATATAAAAGCCTAATATTAATATTTGAGTATTCTAACGCACCCTCTTATTTATAAGGTGATTAAATATGATTATTTCGATTGTAATTGTATGATGTTATATCTAAAATTATAAAATTTTTAATTCTAATAGAATAGTTAAGTAACCGCTTAATCTAAAAACCGTAATATTTGAATCAATCAAATCCATGATCTAATCAATAAATTTACTTATAAGTAGGCATATGTATATTTATAGTGTTAGCATTTATTTATGTAAAGACTATTCTTTGAATAAGAACTACGATATCTATCTTTGCTCTATATATGATTTACTAGCAAGTGCATTATCAATCTTTCATTTTCGTTTTAAATTGTTGATTGCATTTTCGACTTGACTTGAAATTCTGAAAACAGATTTTATTATAATTAAAGAGAGAAAGAAGGAACTAGACAAGAAAACGATTGACGTACGCAAAGCATTCTCCAAACAAATAGTCTTATTTGAGAACGTCACAATTATCGACACTTATAGTTATATGGACGTGACCCAGATGGTTGCGTAATCTACATCTAAGATTTAATATAAATTGGTTCTTTGCTTTTAAAGGACAGGGTTTTCTGTTTATAAGTTACATCAGTATCGATCGAAATAATTAATTTATCCAATTGAGAACAGTTCACATCATATTTACCAGAATTGATTTGGTTATTTTCTAAAGACTTGTTTGTTTGCTTCATAGTCACATAATGCTGGAAATCAAAGTCTCTGCTCCCCCATAACACAAACAATTAATGTAGAGGAGATCAACACATGTGCAAATATATTTTAATTTATTAATTGAGGAAATTATTAAAAAAAAAAAAAAAAAGAAACCCATATTAGAGTGTGTTTTGAAAATTGACCATATTTCCAATAAATTTGGATGCATTATATTCAATAAACCGACTGATTAACATGTGTTTTTTTAGGCTATTGGTCTTTCACATTCGACATGTTGATGTTTGTCGGTCTATCGAATTTTAGTGCCTAGGATATGCTATCTATTAGATTTTATCAGTCGATAGTTAAAAAAAAAAAAAAAAAACTTATCGAGTTGTCAATCTGTTGGATTTTGATCATGACAGTTAAAATTTTAAAGTTTATTTCAATTATTCGAAGGTATCCTTAGTTTTGGTCTTTTTTCGCAATTGCTCTAATTAATTTCTTCTTGTTGCCATTTTCACCAAATGGACATCCTTATATTATATCTATTAATTTATTAGACTTATATCTTTCCAAAAGTTTTTAACTGTAAAATACGATCTTAAAATTAGTACAAAATCTAAAACAAAAAAAAATTTCTTTATCTTGTATAATCTTTAACTTTAATTTTTTATCTTATTATTTAATTTTTTTCAAATAAGAACTTTATTTATTTATTTATTTTTTTAATTTATACTTAGATTATAAACCAAATATGTTAATTATTTGAAAGAATTTACGAAGATGGACCAAATCTAAAGGGGGCAGTTGAAAAGTGTTGACGTTCGATTTGGAACCAATCTAAATGCTAATTGTCCTTTTTTCTAATTACTTTATTTTACTTTAATTGTTACATTTATTTTAATTATCTAGGATAAGTCTTGAGGGAGAAGCGGCTGGCTAGAGTGGCTATGGACGCAGAGAGATGAGCAGGAGATGAGCCGGTGTGATAATTGCAGGTTGAGATTATTATCTTGTGGTGGCTATGGTTGTATGGTAGGTTGGAACTGATGCATTATGGTGGCTGCGCAGGTAGAGGTTGCAATGGTCGGTTTAGGGTTGTTGCATAGTAATGGTGGGGATAATTGTTGAATTATTGATTTTTTTAATATTTAATTTATTTTAATTTTAGTTTTTTTAAGAAGAAAAAAATCTAAAGAATAATAAAAAGAAAAATATGGAGAAGAGGAATAAAAATCCAAGGAGAAGCAGAAGAAAAATAAGAAAATTTATGTCTTTTGCTTCTTATTTCTTTTGCTTTTTGTTACTGCATTATCTGAAATAATTACACATGAAATGGGGAATTCATTCGGTTTTCATTCTAAAAAACCTCCTAGAACCCAAGAGCTTACTTCATTATTCAGTCAAATATCGCAACCATATTCATCTCTACTCTTCTTTCATCATGCAAAACTCATCACGAATACATTATCACTGTTTATTCCAAAATTTATTAATAAAACACAGATGATTTCTTATTAAGAAACAAATCCTAAGTCTATTTCATAGTTCTCATAGAATCAACACATTTTGGGGTTGGTTTTCATGCCTTCAGATATCCAAAGTTGATTTAGCTGACAGAAACAATTCCTTCTATATGACCCAGAGACTGTCTGAGCTTTACTACCAATTGCCAATTTTCTAAATACTAGAAGGAACAGAATCCAAACTTTCTGACTTCATCATTGTTTTCTGGGCAATCTTTGTCAGACAACTCCATAACTTGTTACCATTTCTGCTCCCACATTCTCCTCCTAATCGGCGTGCTCTAGATATGTAATCTTTTGCTTTTGGCAGAAGTCAGACGCTGTTTCTAAGCTTACAACGGAAGGTCACAGTGTGGCACTTCTTGGCCATTATTATGAATTCGAGGTGACGTGGATTTCCTCTTAAGCTCATTTTGAGACTTCCTTCCAGCATAGAAGATAGACAAACATTTTCTTCCACTGCAAACACTTACAAATATTCAAAACAATAGTTCCAAATACAACAAGCCAAAATGTTTTAGTCTTATTTGAAGCAAAGACCCTTTGAAAGCTGTTAGAGATATGCCTAAGACATTTTTTTTTTTGTAAATATTAACAGTATTGTAAAATAAATAATAGTTATTTTATTCACTAATCCATCGAGTCTCTTTTAATCTTTATTTTTAAAATTAATGATTAATGTCCCAGAGTGAATATATTAATTAACTTATCGGTTATATAAGGTTGTCATATATGGGAGACTTGGGAGACCCAAAATTTAATTAAAATTAAATTTAGTTCACAACCTACAAATATAGTTGGGCTCTCTGTTTGGACAAGATTGTTGTGCCGTTTACCTATGTGGAGATGATGAGTCTCGAATTATTAAAGTGTAGACTTTAAGGCACTTGTGTATAATGTATATACTGAACTGGGCTACGTGAAGTTTATGATTTAGTGTAATTACCATTAATGCATACTTAAACTTCACACCCGAGTAAATTAGGTATATCTATCTTAATCTTGAGTGGGTAGTGTATCTCTACTTTACAGGCTGCTATATTTGATTAAAATAGAAAGTGAGACCTTTTGTTATATAGGTCAATATCTTGGATAGTGAGGACTATTGTTCTATGAGATATAGAACAATATTCCATAGAAACAGAATTTATAACTCCATAAAGTTTAAAGGATACCGCTTTGAAAGTTTTACTATGGCTGGAATGATGAATTTTATCTAAGTTTTTAATGAAGTAAATTCATTAAACTAATTCATTTATTAAATATAAAATTGGTGTCAAGGGTAATGATATAATTAGAGAGCTAAAACAGTATATAAAACCTAGCTTCAATTATCAGTATCCTATGAGAGTATTTATGTAATATTGTTGCTCAATGGATTTAACTATAAGATATAATTTTCATCATATTAAAATTTTCAAGTTTTCTTATGATTAGAATATTTAATTCAATAGTGTAACTCTAGCCCTATAGTGGAGCCGGTCATAGTTAACAGATTAA
>JANKKB010027453.1:0-10869 GCA_026225775.1 Bursera palmeri | reverse complement strand
AAAAAAAAAAAAATCCAAGGGCTCCGCTGCAACACTTATTTATAGTAATTAAAACATTGTGCTGCATCTAAATGAAAAGGCCGCAAAACATAGAAAAGAGGAATCATCAATTAGAAGTTATTTCTGGAAATCTATCAGCAAACTTTTCCTCACTCATCTTATGTAAAACTGAAATATGAAAATACATGCACAAAAGCAACTTCTTTCATAAGCGGATAATACAGAACAAGGGAGGGAAGCGTATAACGAGAAACTAATCCACTTTGAGAACACAGATGTCAGAAATAAGAAAATTAAATTAGCACTTTAATTAGGATATCTGCTATGGTAAATCCTCACAAAATGAAATGTATCAGCAAGTAGCATCTCGTTACAAAGAAACCCATCCCTTCTATGTAAATTGGTGGATAACGAAAAACAAAACTACGCAATCACTCTTACAATGGAATTTAGTTACCTATTCCATGAAGAATAATGAAAAGGTTCTCTCTCTCTCTCTCTTTTTTTTTTTTAAAAAAAAAATCCTAAAAGGGCAAATAGATAAAGCTAAATCCTAGCATCTAAAACTACAATCTACGATTGTCATCATTCTGTAATAGCATAAAATTTTATCTGGGGCTTTGTTAAGCTCAACAATTTAGACCACATGGGCTCAATATAATGGTAGAAGCTGAAAATTTTGATATATAGATATATTGATAATGTAAGAAATAAATCAGATCATGGAAAGTTCGAATAATGAGGCCTAATGCTGTCTTCAGACTGCATCGAAGAGGAAGCCGGAATGAACAATGCTCTAGTATTACAGAAATGGAGTAACATACCTCTGGCCAATGTGCTGTGTTAATATCTTTTTACATCTTGTTTTCGGTCTTTGGTTTCGAATCCCTATCTCCAGAAACGGCAGTAATCTTTGGAATATCATTATTTGAGGCAGCAACTGCTGCAGTAACCATCTGAGATGTCTTGGCAGTAGGTGGAATGAATGTAGGTGCACCAAAAACTTTTGGGACACCATTGCTGACGGATACTTGTTGATTCAATGTTTCCGTTCTGCCATTTGCCATGCCATTGCTGTATGCATCTTTCTGACTCCCTAAATCAGTTCTGGCTAATGATGAACACTTTGTTTCTGTAACAAGTAATGGAAAGGAATCATTAGCTGCCAACAAGAGAAATTTGAGAAAACATATGGATAACTTGGACCATGAACCAAAAGATCTTAAACCCATTTATAGTGAGCCAACTTAAGCGCCTCCACAATCAATATTTTTGTATCATACAATTGACCAGGTGTGAAAAAGATGGCAGATCAAATTTTCAAGTAGAATGTGTAAACTGTAAACTACAGCTGGCTGATTGTAGAAATGCAAACTTTTCAATTGAAAAAGTACTTGTTTCACATTCCTCTTTGATGTGACTTTCTCATCCATTTTCATTAATTAATCGAACAAAATTATCTTGGTAGCTTTTCAAACTTCTAATTAATGCTAGTTTTCACACACACACATAAAAGGTTGGCATTTGACATTGTCCCCAAAGATGGTTTAAATCAATTGATCGAACCAGCCTTTTGCATGGACAATAAACTTTGAAGGATTAAAATTTAGAAAAAGAGTGACAAACTTGCCCTTTATTTCTCCAAAGGTGATGAGCCTATTAAGACAATCTCGAAACTTCATCAAAACAACCCTCTCCTGCTCTGCATAAACCTCTGTGATGCCTTGTCCATAAGGCAACTGTGAAGATGTGTTGCAGCCATGGCCTGTCAACCTACTGGGGGACGAAGTTCCCATGAATATTGTATCTTGTTCATCACACATTAATGCCAAAGTTCCAGGAGACATTGGCCTTCCTTTTGGCATATCAGCACCATCTGAACTGGAATCATCAGGGCCAACTTTATTGGCCTGGTTTGCACTTGTACAATCATCAGTCACAGTTCTCTCAACATCCGAATCTTTCTGGCTCTGTAACCTGTCTTGAGTTGATGAAGCAAGTGAAGTTGCTGTCTGATCTTCAGCCTGCTTTTCTGTTGCATTTCTTTGGTCTAGAAATAGAGTTTGAAGAAAAAAAAAAGAACTACTTGAAAATAAGCTCAACAGATATCCACCAAAAGCAACTAAACACGAGGTAGATTTTGGAGACTTAATATGATCTAACTACTTATATTATCTTATTAGGTATGAGTATATAATGCTTCGGAAATATTCAATATTTCCAGTTTTATATGTAAGTAGACACCACCCAGCCAGGAGACGAGGACATGCTAAATCAAATGGCAATCACTAAACTCAATGAGAATGGACAAACACAACCACACCTACAAATTCAACTGATTATAATTTAATTAATACAATGGAGGATTAGCACATAAAACCACTTAATCAACTTAGCTCCGGTGTCATCTACTAACAAATAATTTGATCCAAAAGCTTAAACTAACAAAAGCAAATACCCAAAATACAAGTCTCAGTCACCAGATTGNGCACATAAAACCACTTAATCAACTTAGCTCCGGTGTCACCTACTAACAAATAATTTGATCCAAAAGCTTAAACTAACAAAAGCAAATACCCAAAATACAAGTCTCAGTCACCAGATTGTAAAACAAATCAAATGTAGAATTAATTGTTAGTATCCCTATTGCAATAGACACCTTATGACTTATTGGTCCTTAGGACACACAACTATGGGATGGTAACTTAAAGAATTTCGCACACATTACCTGCAAGTGTCTTTGCAGCTTCCCCTGATACAACCACCAAGACAGAGCAAAGTTCCTTCAAATCCTGTGGTTGGATAATGTCTGCTAAGAGTGACCTTGAACCATAATATACAAGTTAGCTCTGAAAACAAGCATGCCAGATAAATTTGTTTTACAAGAGAATCATGTGTACCTATATGTGAATTTTGAAGGGCCCATTGCTGCAGTGCTAGCACGATTAACAGGAACTGAGGACAGGGTAGAGGATGATGGAGGAACTCTAACATGGTTTGCCTAATAAAACACAGAAATCATGCAGCTAATATTGTTATAATTAGCTTAGAAAGTGCTGTTTGAAGATAAATGATGAGAAAGTATCCAGTGGTGAACAATATAACTTAACATGAAGCAGCAGTGAAGACTTCCATATGCAAGTGTACTTGCGATAGGAACATCCACTAGTTTCCCCCCCCCTTTTTTTTTTTTTGAAAACAAAAGGTCTAAATAAACTGAAGTAAAATATGCCAACATCAAGTTTACCTGTTGAAAATGTGCAAGCCTTTGTGTAGATGGATCTTTGGCTGTTGCCCCAAAGAAGACTTCCTGACCTTTTCTCTTCTTAGCTACAGGTGGGGATGCATAGCCAGATGAACCAATAGCCCCTGTTATGGCAGCATTTGCTGCCTGCTGAATGTATGCCATGTTGTTGGCATGATCTCCATGAAAGAGAGCCTGCCTCTCTTCACTACCTTCAAAGTTCTTGCAGTCCATACATTTGCAGTTTTCAGAGCACAGAATGTTTGCTTGGAAGCATTCACAGTACTTTTTAAGGCATCCAGATTTCTTACAGTGGCATCCCTTGTTGTGCTTTCCCAACATTAAAACTTCCCCTGTCTCCTCCTACAATCATTTGAACAAGTCCATATATTTGTTAACAGCAACCAGAAAAGAGTACAATGTTAATAGCATACATGCAAAAACCTGGATGCAATCCCAACACATACCTAACATCAAAATGAAAAATCTCTAGGTAAAATTCACTCAAATATTTGTGCATAAAAATAATTCTTCTATTTTTTGTCAAACAATTATATTGTTGAAAATAGTTTGCAGTTTGAACTACAACAAGAATGATATAGAGTTCTGGACTGTTACCTTGCCACTAATCTGTGAAAAAACAATTACTCCTGTACATCTTAAACAAAAACCTTGACGAAGTTGACACCTCCATTTGATTAAATTAGTAAGGCACAGAATATTTAGTTTGTTTAATCAAATATTACACACACAAAAAAGGAGATCTCAGCATCTGCTAAATCACATCAATAGACAGCATTCTGCTGAGTTGTATATAGAATTTTTACTGACATACCCTGCTATCACGAGTTCCATGTGGGCTGCTAGCAATTTTTGGCCTGAATGCATTTGGATTACGCTCTAAAGTTGCTTCAACTGCTTCTCTCCGAGCAGCTTCATTTTCAACATTGTTATGACAATTTACGCAATTGCATCCATCACAATATATTCCGGATGCAAAGCACTCACAGTACCTGTATTAGACATAACAAATCTTGGCTAATTTCAGTAAATAACATGGCAGCTAATAAGTCGCACGTGGTGGATACACAAGAAACTCTAAGACAACTGAGATTGTTTAGACACAAACATGTACATACACAGACAAGTTATGTGTGACCCTGGTACATTAAAAATACAAGAAAAGAATAACTCAATAATCTTGTGCCAAGTATCTTACCACTTCCAACATCCCATAGGGCTATATGTGCAAATAAATTCAGGCAGATTATGAAATGCACGTGTCATAAATTCTAAAATCTGGTCAGCGGCCTATTCAATACTCTTGACATCTAAGCGGTCAATACAATAAATTTTAATTTATGAAGATCACTATAATATTTAGATGTTGCAAAAGTGCTGTTCAGCAGCTTTTTTAATATTTTACAAAGTATTAAAGAAAATTTATACTATTGTTATTAATATATAATAAAAATTAGATATGAACAATACTTTATTTGAATTAAGGTTAGATTGGAATAAGCTTTAAGCCTTGGGCCATCCAACTTGGTTCAAGCCCAGTGATATAAGTAATTATGCAATTAATTTTGCTGACTAGCAAATATTTTATGATATAGATAAATATCCTCATGCCAAATTGGAAACATGGTCTCAGGTTTCTATGAGTGTTACTCTAGTAACTAACTCATCAGCCGAAGTCTTTCAGTTCTTTTAATGATCTCAAAAGGCATTTAAAATATTGCCTTTAAAAATTGATGATACTGTCATAGTGGAATTATAAAGAAAAAACAAAGTACTGAATAATACTGTAATCCACTCAATCAAGCATGCCAAGCTATCCGATAAATTGATATAAACCCACAGGTTAAAGACCAAAAAAAAAGAATAGACTGATTATTGCATATACACAAGACACAGTGATGGGGATGATGACAAGGGGCGGAAAATAGTGGTTTATTACATTTATAGAAATTCTGCAAGAAACTATACTTTTTAATATACTACAAAACTAGAAGCTAGTAAGTTAATTATAGCTATAATAAGTCCTCCAGTTTCATATAAATATTGAACTTCTAGAATGGTAAGAAAGAGTAGGAAAAAAAAAAAGGCTTTCCTTCTTTGTTCATACAAAATTTTGTGACAAAATGGTAACAGCAACCAATGTTTCAATACGCAAACAGAAGGGTCACATAGCCCCAAATCAAACAGGAATAATGAAACTTCGATAAAAATTTCCATAAAATGTAAATTAACCCATGAATGATGCTCATTCGTATAAAGAGTGCACAGAGAGGAAATATACTCACAACTTCAAGCAACGTGAATGTTTACAGTTACACTGCTTTTGCTTCTTTGGAGTATTCTCTTTGACATCAACATTAGGTCTTGGTCTTGATTTTGGGGATTCTGGTTTTCTGAAGAAAGAAAGAGAACTGTTAAACAAAATTATTATGTACGTTCCAATATCTATACAAATTGTGCTAAAAATGCCATTTTTCATAGCAATTATAGATTAATAAATTTTAAATCCGGGATTAGTATTTCACTATTTCTACTGAATCCCACAAAAAAAGGACAAAATAAAAGCATTAATAATCACGGCATACCACGTACCAAAAAATTAATGAATGCCAATCTAATAGGCAAAGGATTGCTAAACTCATTCTTAGTTGACTTGTCAGGAATCCCTCATTTCAGTTTTGAGAAATGAGAGACAGGGTTAGATGACATTTAGATCACTTGAATGACTGCTTAATAAGAACAAATGAATTTAAAAAATGAAAACTGTACCCCAAAAAAAAAAAAAAAAAGCAACATAATTAAAAAACTGAATTTTTTTTTTTCATTTTGTTTAACATAAAGAGAAGTACAATTAGTCCGGAAACATCTATATAACCAGAACTGTCGATACATTCACTACAATGTAGTTTTCCATGAGGAAAAAAGATACTATAAAGAGAATAGCTCAAAAAAGCTACTAATATTGTTTGCTCTACTTTGCAAGAAGTTGTTTGAGACATAGACATATGATGAAGAAAATGCAGTAGTAATGTTTATCCCATCCCACCTCTCACATGACAAATTTTAGAATTGAGAAGAGCACTCAAATCCACTATCTAATTTCAAGATAACCCGAAAGAAAAGCTAAAAAAATGAAAAATAAAATGAAGAAATTTGTAATAAATAGTTTAAAGTGTATGAAGACATCAACTGTGCAAAAACTGAAAGAGAGCAATCAAACCTAACCACCCATAACATAACAAAAATAGGTAACAATCGCCAACTTCACACTTCAAGAAACAATTACGATTAAAGAAATAAAATTCAAAAATTACATTGAAAAGCAGAAAAATTTGGAGAACTTACGCAACCCTCACTGATGGCTGAGTCGTTTGCGTCGGCGGCACCACAGCTGGAGCAACAGTTTGCGGCTGTGGTTGACTGCTCACCGCCACAGCTTGCGGCTGCGGGTGCTCCGGCAAAACAACTGTCCCAGCAATACCGGCGGTGAAATCGAGCTGCCTCGCTAGCTTCCTCGCCGGAAAATCCCCGGCGCTGCCTTGCGTATCCGATTGCGCTTTCTTTGGAGGGAATTCCCCTCCCTCACCCTCCCCCATTAAAATTCAAAAAATCAAAATTTGTTTAAAAAAATAATCTTTTTAAACTCAATCCGCCAATTACTCTCCAAGAATCCAAAAAATTTCTCAAAATCAGCTCCAATTAACGAAATTTCAGATCCGAACACGTATGCGACACAGTTTCAGTATCAGATTACAGCAGAATACATATTTACTCAGCTCGAGATTCACACCGATGATTTTCTCTAAAAAAAATCGAGAGAAACTCGATGCATAAACGGAGAGAACACGACGAACTGTAGAGAAGATAACCGTAGAAAGAAATTCAACTCGGCGCAGTGACTGTGAAGGGAAAGAACAGTAACAAACAAAATTAAAAGAAAGAAAGAAGAAGAGGAGCAAAAGGGAATTGGTTGCCTTATGTTCTTCTTTCTCTACTCCCTCTCTTCTGAGATGTTTTGAAATTTCAATTTTTTTGTATATTGAAGGGTGAGATTCGATTGTTTGTCTCATCGGACGGCGGATATTGAAAGAAACCATCACACGGTGGAAATTCATAGCAATGAGTTGTGGTATGTGTTTGACCGTGGGATTAAGAGATAGATGAATGCTTGACAAAAGTCACTCGTGCTATTAGGAATAATCCGATGTTCTGTAGCACAAAGGACATGGGTGACTGCGGAATGATTTTACGCCACGTTATCAGTAGAGTAGTGGTTGGACAGCGTGGAATAATTTCATTTGAAGGAAGATATTCAGGATAGCTGATGTGGCGGTTAATAAAGAAAATAGCATAAAATTGGCGCTAAATAAAGAGAAGTTGTTGACTGGGACGTACAACTAGGCTAAGGTATTGCTGTGATGGATTGATTTACGCATGGATGAATGAACGGTTATGATTTTATTTTATAAAATCAAACATAATTCCGTTTATTCTTAATGACTCGTTCGATATTTATGACCTTTTTTTCCATCATCGTATAATATTTAATTTAACTCCAAATTTAAAATAGAAGTTAAAATTTAATCAAAATTTTACCATGGTGAAGTTCAATCATAACACTTTCCGTATAATATTGAAGATACAATAAGTTTAAATAATTAATATTTTCACAGGCATGTTAACATTGTTTTTCATTATATTGAATATAATCTCTTTTTTTCTCTATTATGAATAAAATTTAAAACTACTTGTATAACCGCGCTAAATTTGCTTAGTCAAATTCACAATTCAAAAATAGTAAGCAAAATTGGTGAAATGTAACATCTGGGGGTGACTCAGATTTACACGTGATCATTTACTTACCATTGTTTCGAGGAATTAATTAGAAACAAGCTAGGTTATATATATATATATATATATATATTCAAAATTACAAGTTAACGATTAAGAAATAGACTAACATCTGAAACTGTCTTCACATTCTGTATGTTTGAACCAATATCTTGACCCTCTATAGATAATTAGACTTAAATCAAGCATAAATCGATGCATTATATAATCAATTAGATGAATATTTAATTTAAATTTTAATTGGAAATGGATAGAATTCTAAATATTGAAAAGTTGGTAAAACAAAAACATTAGTAAATGCTGACGGTGGTCAACTACGAAGTTGGAGTGGATGATGATCTTGACGAGGTGAAGACTTGACCAAGAAGGCGCAGCCTCAACAGTAGAAACTGATTTCTGCTTCATAATCTGTCTCATATAAAAAAGCATTAACAAAAAATATTTCCTTTTTCTCATTTTGTTTTGTTTTGCCCAACAATAGCAATGAAATATTTATAGGTATTAAATTGTAAAAGATCTCACGAAATTATCATCGGTTACGTGGAATTGAAAACAAAGCACTAAAGTCCTCTAATATTATTTCCCCCCTCTTCAAAAATCACAGGCATCTGCGTACACCAAGACTACATCACCGAGTATCCCATCCGTCCATTGCTAATACGTATTTCCCAGTCGATCTCGCCCTACACCTCTTCGATCATCCCGAACCCGTTCCACATAAATATCGCGACGATAGTCTTTTGGTGGAGGTGCACCCCTAATTGGAGATCTGCTCCTCTCTCGTATATCACGTGCCCATCGGCCACGATGTGGAGGAAGTGGTGGAGCTGGAGGTGGAGAGGGCAGCCGTCTTTCATAACCTTTCCTTTCATTAAAGAAACTATCCCTTCCTCGGTCTCTATGACCCCAATCCATAGGTGGCATTGGCTTGTTTCTTCCCCGGTAATCATCTTCTGGAAAATCAAGCCGATCTCTCCGCATGTGATCAGAAAACCTGCCTTCATGCCGGGAAGGTGGTGGGCCACCAGCACCAAACTCTCTAGGGCCATCCCTAGCCCAACCGCGAGGGGACCTAAACCCATTCATGGTCCTGCCCGGCGATAGATCCATGGGAGGGCCAGGGAATCGCCTAGGGGGAGGAGGTGGTGGTGGAGGAGGGCCAGGATAAACCCTCCTAGGACTTCCACCAGGAGCATGGCGAAATCTCTTGCAGTTGTTACAGTACTCTCGCCTAGCAAAGTTAAGGTTGCCACACCTGAGAGATGGAAAGAATAATTTGAGAAATCTAGAGCAATATAGACATGTGGTTACAAAGGCTCAGGGCAAATCTAGAGCAAGAAAAGAATATATAACGACTTACGAAGGATCAGGGCAAAACCAGTCTCCTTCCCTTGGCCGGACATTTGGATTATTTCTATTCATACCTTCACCTCTGAAAGGACCAGGACCAACTGCAGGTCCACCAAAACCTCTACCAAATGGCCTGCCACTACCCCTTCCTCGAGCATAAGGGGGTGATGGGTCTCGATATCTACCATGATCCCTTCCACCACCATATTCACGGCTGCGTGGCATACCACCCGAATGATCCAAATCAGAACCATATCGATGATCTGCATCCCTGCGTCGTACTGGAGAAACCGAACCTGCACGATTTCTATAACCTGAAAAAAGAAAAAGCCAGTAAAGTCTATAGATAAGCTAACCCCAATTAAAAAGAGGATAGTAGGATGTCTAACGTATTTATTATGATTGAAGATCAGCTATCCATGAAAATGTCAATAATCTGATCAACAAAGTTCGTAAGGGCAGTTACCATCACTCAGGGCATCTGCTCACAATTGATGGTACAAAAAGATAGTATGGCCATGGAAATGAGTAAGAAGTTCACATGCCCTTGTTACTTCTCAACACCTAGTCCACATTAATTACCAATAAATATAACTTGTTCAATAAGCAAATCATATGATGGTTACTTGTACTTGCCACATATTGTTACCACTCAGTCCTCATAAAACAAAAACAAGCCCAGCATACCTATATTAAAGAGCCAAATCCATATATCTTGTAAACCATCATAGCTTATTTCTAACGTAAATATATCAGATTTATCTTCAATCCTGGATCTGGAGCAACCAAATTTTGTACGACACTGTGCTAGTAATTATGAAGAGAACTTTGTCCACAACTGAGGACTGCAGAGAAAGAAAGATCCTAGAGAATGACAACCAACACAGAAAACCAAAACCCCTGACCAAGTTCATTCCAAAACCTTCGGCTGAAACCACACTTCCAATAAAGAGCTGCGAGACCACTAGGATGAACCATACAGGTAACTACCACCGAAAATAGCATTAATTCAAAAGTTGACCAGCTATCAACCCATCCACTTATCTTTCAGAAACCATCCCAGCATGTGATTAGAAACTAAACACTGAAAAATACAACTTAAAGGCAACAGAACTTAAGAAATTCCAACCCAAACTCACGGGTCAAATTGCTTGAATCATCCCTGGAAGAAGCCAAAGGAGTATCCGATTCCTCATACAATACCTTCTATAAATTAAGAAATAATGGAAAATGTGACAGGAAGAACAACCCAAAGAAAATGATCACCCAAAGTTTAAGAGATTTCACCAAGTCTCTGTATCAGTTCACCATCTGTCATACTGAAAAGTGCAAAACAACTTATGACATTATAATGGAAAATTCTGGTACTCCCAAAAGTAGATTTCCATATTCTTACTATAGCA
>JANKKB010027452.1:0-10867 GCA_026225775.1 Bursera palmeri | reverse complement strand
ATGGCTCGGTAAAAGTGACCCAAAAAAAAAAAGAAACCGACAGACCGCATATTTTCACTACCTTGAAATCGTTTCTTTTGTTATCAAACCCAAACAATCTGAAAAATAAAGCTCGATGGCTTGGTAAAGTGGGAAATAACTGACAGACTCGGAGGATCACCGAGCAGTCGAGCGCTTTATGGCTGGATGACCCTCTAATTTCTTTTAAAGTCGTTGGACTGTCCGACAGCTTGGTAGAAAATGAACCACCGTATCATATAGCGCTCGATGGCTCGGTGATCCTCCATTTTCTGCAGAGCCGCCGAACATCGACTTCAACCTCTCAACTTTCTCCATTTTCAAATACTACATGTTTCTTCTCTCTCCAGCATCATAAAATCTCTGATCCTTGTGTGATTCTTCGCCGTAACTGATCCAACAGTTTTGTTCACTCTCTTGGTTTATTCTGATTCAAAATGGGAGAAACCGTTGAACAGATGTTGATAATCTCTTGACACCGTTACTCTTCTTTGGTTATCTATCGCTCTCTGCAACGTTTGATTTCAGGGGGAAAAGGGGGCATTTCTGACCAAAGGAAATAAATATCTGAGGGTATTAAGGTAATTTAATAGGATGGGAGGCTATTCGTATGGAAATTTATTTGGGAGGATATTAGTTTTAAAAAACCCTTTAAATATTTAAATATCTTTAAGATTTTAAATTATATATATTTTTTAATTATAAAACTATCTTTTAAATAAATTAATAAAAAAAAAGAAATCATTTGATTAAACCATCGTCAAATCCTTTTTTTTTTTTTTTAATAAAATAGATTTATCCTCATGAAGTTTTAGATCTAATGGTTATTTTAGTCATCAATTCAACATCTTCAACAAAATTAAGAATTTCTTAATCAATAGCCAGTAGCCACCATAAGAACAAAGAGCCAAATGAAACATGTGATGTGAGCAGGCACAAACAACTTTTTTCAACTTGTAATGCACTGCTTGAAATTTTTATTCCAGCCTTGACAGCACCATTTCACCACCCAGAGAATTTCTGTGATGTGGACCAACACTTGACTACTAAAAGATATGTATGAAATAAAAGTTAGGCACTCCATTGGCTGTGCAAAAATAAGATTTCTAGGCAAAAGCAAATGTTATTTTCAAGATTCCCATAAATAATCTCAAGATTTTTAAAATTTCAAATAAAGAATTAAAAAAAAAAAAAGAAATAAGATGAAGAGGAAAAATTGTACATCAATGAGGACGCGGTTTTAGAAAACAAGAGAATTTGAAACTACTTTACCAACTCCCAAAAGTCAAAAGGATCTCTGTAGAATGTAGCATGTGTTCATGTGTTAGCTTTCTTCAATTGTGGATTTAAGTTGCCAAAAGCCGTATACAATGGTCTCAGACAGAATAAGATATGTAATTTGACTTGACAATTGGATTCCACTATTGGTCAATTACTGAAAACAACTTGCATTTTTTATTCATAATTAATTTCGGAGCTTACTGTATGAAAGAGATAGTAGAGCGTACAGACAAGGCAGCTTGTCTGATTATAACGCCTCAGGTTTGCACAAAGAAGAAGAGGGCTTCACGGCCGAACAATTACAAAGGTTGATGTTTTGGATACACACAGAGATGTTCTTCTTCAACTTCAAATATCTCCTTCTCTTATTTGGTCTAACTCTGAGTTACTCATGCACGCACATACTTGCTGCTGCTAGGCTGCCTCAAGATGAGGGTAGGTACACTAAAATTGCTGCGCAAAATTTGATGTTACTTTACTACCAAAAACTTTTTCTTGTTCTGGGTATTCCTCATTTTGTCAATTTGAAGTTTGGTTGTTCTGAATTTTGGTGCAGTTGATGTTCTCAATCAAATTGCCAAAACAATGGGTGCTGCTAACTGGACCTTCGGTTCTGATGCTTGCGAAGATTCTGTTAAAATAATACCAGTTTTGTTAATGGATCCTCGGAGGAACATTACCTGTGACTGCGGATTTGAGAACAACACTTGCCACATTATATCCTTGTAAGTCTTTTGATATCGAATTGGTATTTCCTGCTTCGAAAACGTCTGCAAAAGTTATTCTTTTTAAGGTAATTTCTACACGTGGAAAGTTCTTGGTGGGGTTTGTCTTCCCGTAGATAGTAGTCCTTCACTAGTTGAAGTTGTTCAGCATTGAGTGCTGTAGGCTCATGAATATTTGCTATTTTGTGTTGGAACGCTGGTTTATCATCTTCGTAAATTTACATAGTATTTCGAAATTTAGTTTCATGTTTCTTTAAAAAAAATAAAATAAAAAGAAAGATTATTGCTATGTGATTAATTCTGGGTTTGCTTTCATTTTCAGAAAATTCTTGCTTTTCAGCCTTCCAGGAACACTTCCACCTGAACTTTTTCGTCTTCCTTTCCTCCAAGAAATGTGAGTGTGTGTATTTAAATACAGGATAAGATACGAGTTCTACGAAGTTAGATTAATGCAATTTGAACTTAAAATTACACTTAAAATGAATTAGGAATACCACATGTTAGATACAATCTCAATATTGTGGTAATTTCTGTAAAAAAGAGGGTCTGTATGTATTTATTCTTAGAGTGCTTACAAGTAGGAAGTTAGAAAAAAGGCCAAATATTCCAAATTTAAATCAATTTTGTTGTGGAATGCAGTGATTTTGCCTACAACTATTTAAGGGGGTCGATACCACGAGAATGGGCTTTGACACAATTAAAGTATATGTAAGCTGTATCTACATCTTTCTGATCAGTTGAAGCAAATAGAACTGTATTTTTTCACATTAAATTAATGAAACATCATTAATTGGCAGCTCCGTTTATGGGAATCGGATATCAGGCAATATTCCAAGCTATTTGGGCGACATTACTAATCTCACATACTTGTAAGTTTTGAACTTGGTGTAAACAATTTGTTTGAGGCTTATATGATGATTGTAGATAGTCCATAAAATATTAATTTGATCTGAACTTTTAAATTGAACTGGTAAAAATTTCTCCCTATTTTTATCATTTATTTTCTTATGAATTTTGTGATGTTTCAGATTGTCCAGTTTTCTTGGACAGTAAGGATGAATAACAAACTTTCTGCTTGTTCAAGGAGATGAATTCCACCTCTGGAAACATTCACATTTTCTTTTTTCTTTTCATTGTGCTTGCCTGATCTAGATTGACAGTGGATGAATTCCAAAAGCATGGACTTATTGTTCGATCAAATTCTAAAGCTTTAATCACTTCTTTGAATAATTCCGTTGTGTCTGTGTGCGTGCGTGCGTGAGATCATGTCTGGATATGGTTCTTTAGACCAATATGTTCTCTTATCTATGTCATTGAATCTATTTTGCCAGGGATCTTGGAGCAAACCAATTTTCTGGAACAATCCCTGCAGAACTTGGGAAGTTAGTTAACTTGGAAACTTTGTAAGGCATTTACAAGGCCTTTTTCATGTTTATTTTCTGACCATGGCCAGTGTATTCATTGAGGGGATCAATTACTTTTACGATGCAGGGGACTGACCTCCAATAAGTTGACAGGAAATTTGCCAAAGGAACTTGCTGAGCTGAAAAATTTAACTGACTTGTAAGCTTTTTTCCAACAATATTACAATAATAGTATGCACATATTTGGCAGAACTGTAAGCTGTACTCCATTCTTATTGCATAATGCAGTAGAATTTATGACAACAACTTTAACGGGAATATACCAGAATACATTCAAAACTGGAAGCAACTTCAAAGACTGTAAGGTCCTCTACTTTTGGTAGATTTTTCAAAGCACATTCTGTTTCTTGAATGCTCTTTATGATTTATTTGACTTGATGCAGAGAAATTCATGGTAGTGGACTGAAAGGACCAATTCCATCTTCCATTTCTGTTTTGGAAAAGCTTATACAATTGTGAGTGAATACTTTTCACCCGTTTAGTTACAAGAATCTGAATGATGTTCTATATTAGTTTATCATATTACTTAACAACAATGAGTTTACTGAAATAATAGGTTCATATGAAACTCTTATGTGCAGGAAGATCAGTGACATAACGGGAAAAAATAAGGCTTTTCCTGAGCTTAGAAACATGACAAACCTTAGAAGACTGTAAGTTTGTTGTCAATTTTCTATTATGCTGATGCATGTATACAATTGTTATATTTTCTCTGAGTTTCTTTGGATTTCCAGAGTTTTGAAGAATTGTAGCATTTCGGGAGTGATACCTGAATATATCTGGGGAATGAATAATCTGCGACTACTGTAAGTATGTTTTAACATTTTATTTCCATTTTGCATAAATAATATTGTTGAGCATATACCTTCAGCATTTATAATTTCTTAACATGGTATTCATGCTAGTTTGACCAAATGCTAGGTTGGATAGATATTCTTTCCAATATATATACTTAACTGTACTTCTGTGTATTCTCTTTGTATGTTAATGTCTTCTCCTTAGACCTTAACAACAATTATGGTTGTTCATTGTATGGAAATAATTTCTGAAAATAAGCTGTCGAGTGTTCTTTCCTCTTCTATTTTAGTGTTATGTTCCTTTTATATGGTGCAGAATACAGACTCAATTAGCAGACGTTATTATGGCCTATGGTTATATAATTTTATGATTTATCTTGTGATTTTGGATAGGGATCTGAGTCTCAATAAGCTAACTGGGGAACTTCCCTATGTGCACATCTCTGGAAGTTTAAAATTCATGTAAGCCGGTGAATCCAAAGTTTTTGATTTACGATGTTAATTTCTCAATGTTTGATACAAATCGCTTGATTTGGCATTGATCAGCTTTCTAAGTGGGAACTTGCTCAGTGGCAATATACCAGAGTCAATCTTGAGGAAAGGAACCAACGTGTGTGTATCTTATCTCTTGGATGTTTAAAGTTTTTTGTCCATTTTATTCAAGGAATTTGGGATCATCTATCCTCATATGAAATGATACTGTTTCTTGCATGCAGGGATCTTTCATACAATAATTTCACTTGGCAAAGCCCTGAGCAGCTTGCTTGTCGGGAGAAATCGTCAGTATATTTCTTCCTTTCATTAAATAATCAGTTCTGTGTGCTTCCCTTGTTGTAATTTCATGTGGTGTATCTAAGGACTGACATTTTTTTATCTTTTGTGTACTCACTAGAAATATGAATCTGAACTTGTTCCAAAGTTCTTCAGTGGAGAAAAGCATGTAAGTTGCTTTTCTGCTCTAGTATTATTCTGTCATCCAATCCAGTAGATTTTCTTACAGTTAATGTGCTCTGTAATTGGCCTTTAACGAAAGCAACAGCTCTGCTCATTTTGACCATTGATTTGTCAAGTGTTCTTGACCTTACATGGTTCTATTTTTTTGTTTTTTGTTTTCTAAATCTTGACTTAAACCAGAAGCAGATATCTTCCATGCGTGAGCAATTTCAAATGTCAACAATGTAAGTATGTTAATTGGAATCTGATATTAATAAATTCCTGAAATTCGCATTTTCTATTTACAAATTTGTTCCTAATTCTCTTCACTTCAATTGACTCCTGTAATCACAGTGCTTTATCATATTCATTTACTACTATTGTCTTTAAGTTTTGGCTATGATGTAAATAGATGTCCTATTCAAAGTAACTTAAAGAAAAGTCTTGATAATTTTCTTTGGTCACAGATTCACACTCTCTGTACATTAATTGTGGTGGAGAAACTGTAAAAATAAATGGCACAATGTTTGAAGGAGATGGAGGAGTCGGTGGTGGTGCTGCAACACTTTATTTGAACACTAATAGTAACTGGGGATTTAGTAGTACTGGGGATTTCATGGATGATGATGATGAGCAAAACACCAATTATATTGCAAAGTCAAAGTCATCAGAGATTTCAGAATTATACACTAGTGCACGCATCACTCCTCTTTCACTTACTTATTTTGGAAATTGTTTAGAAAATGGTAGTTACACTGTGAGTCTGCACTTTGCGGAGATCCAGATAACAGATGACAAGACATATGGGAGCCTTGGGAGGCGTATGTTTGATATTTATGTTCAGGTAACTAATCATAATTAAGAAACATTTTTGCATTGGAAATACTTCATTGTGAAAAAAGCTTCCGTGAATGTCTACTTTGGTTGTTTGGCCTAGGCAGGGCTGTTAGCCTTCTTGCTTTGACTTCCCTAGTATCAGACAAAGTTGTTGAGTAATATCTTTTGTAATATGCTAGATCAATGATAATAGTTTTCCAACCAATCCATATAATCTAACTCATACAATATGATATAACACAATTTCGTTGATGAGTGGTTACCTCATTGTTTATTATTATTATTTTTTTCATTTATCTTAATTTTTGCCTACCTAATGATATTATATCACATCAGATTGTATAAGTTAGTTTGTATTAATCAACTGTTTTCCCTCTTCGTTTGCCATCGTGTGGCATAAAATGGTTTCACTGTATTGCCACCTTACAGGACAACCTTGTTGAGAAGGATTTTGATATAGAGGCTGAAGCTTCTGGTGTTCTAAAGCCCATTATAAAACCTTATAATGCCAATGTCACAAATAACATTTTAGAGATCCAATTCTATTGGGCTGGCAAAGGAACTACAGCAATTCCTAAAGCTGCAGTCTATGGGCCCCTCATATCAGCTATATCCGTGGAACCCAGTGAGTTAATATCTCCTCCTTTATTTCATATAATGACTAGCCGCTTAATTATTTTACAATGATGTTTCAGCGACAGAAATAAGAAATTATCTAGTGCCATGAAGTATGCATATATTGTGATATCTACCAGTTATTGCAGTTGTGGGTTATGCATTAGAATACATTGAAAATCAGACATCTAATTGGTGGATCAGTTTAGAGTTGAATTCCTTTGGTCATAACATCATTAGACATGTCATCTGTAAATGTACACTACAAAGAGCAAATATAATAGTGCAGTTACCATTCAACAGGTATAGTGGCCAAGAAATCAGCAGGCCTAGAGTCAAACTGCAACGAGAAAAAGCCTTTCTATTTGGTCAAGCCTAGTCATTATAGTCTTGAATATTCCACCGTAACCTTTCTTTCCTAGTATCATACATATTTTTCTATTATAAATTCTTGTTGGTTCTTTTGGGCAGAATTCAAATCCGGTTATCAGAAAAAAAAGAAGATTGCACCAATTATTGGCGTTGGTGTTGGTGTTGGTGTATTCTGTTTTATAATTTTGGCATTGGGTATCCTCTTCTTGAGACGCTATTTCAAAGCAAAGAGAGGGCGAGAAGGAGGTTTGTATTTCATTGAAATAGACAAATAATTGATTCTGATCAAAAAGAATAATAATAATAACAATAACAGTAACATCGCTCTTAAATAAATAATTTCTTTTTTCTATTAGGAAAATATTGTGAATCCTTGTTTGTTTAGAATCGAGTTTCCTCCATCTAAAATAAATAAATAAATTAATTAATTAATTAATGGCTTAGGAAACTCAATGAGAGCATACTTTCCTTTGGCCAGATCTTCAAGGACTAGATGTCCACAAAAGTTCTTTTACTCTAAAGCAAATTAAAGCTGCCACTAACAATTTTGATTCTGCAAACAAGATTGGGGAAGGTGGATTTGGACCTGTTTATAAGGTACACAAGCTAACCTTTGGTCATCATAATTATCATTCTTAATTCAGAACCATCTTCAATGCTTATGCTTAAAATAAATAAATTTCTTCCTTGTGACTGAGATACAGGGTCTGCTAGCCGATGGTACTGTAATTGCTGTGAAGCAGCTCTCTTCGAAATCAAGGCAGGGAAATCGTGAATTCTTGAATGAGATAGGCATGATTTCATGTTTGCGACACCCAAATCTTGTGAAACTTTATGGCTACTGTATTGAAGGAGATCAACTGTTGCTAGTATATGAATACATGGAAAACAACAGCCTCGCCCGTGCTTTGTTCGGTAAGTTTGATCAAGTGACATTTACTTTGATTGACCATAACAGTGGAAAATATAATAGGAAATAGAAATTACTTACAGGTAAAAATAGTTATTCTTCTCTAGTAATATTTCTTGCATTGGTTATTTTAAGGTCGTGAAAATTGTCAACTGAAACTCGACTGGCCAACTAGGCAGAAGATCTGTCTTGGGATAGCCAGAGGTTTATCTTATCTTCATGAAGAATCAAGATTCAAAATTGTTCATAGAGACATCAAAGCAACCAATGTTCTACTTGATAGGGATCTAAACCCTAAAATATCAGACTTTGGATTGGCCAAGCTTTTTGAGGAAGAGAAAACCCATGTCAGCACTCGAATTGCTGGGACTATGTAAGCCACTGGTCTCTCTTGTAAAACTGACGTTGTTGTTACTGTTTTAAAGGTTGATGCACATGATAAGTTTGATATGCAGAGGATACATGGCACCAGAATATGCACTGTGGGGTTATTTGACCTACAAGGCAGATGTTTACAGTTTTGGAGTTCTGGCTTTGGAAATTGTTTGTGGAAAGAACAATATGAGTTATGTGCCAGACACCAATTGCTCTTGTCCTCTAGATTGGGTAATAATTCAATAACTTTATCTTTTATTTTTCATATGCTCTAAAACATTTCGGTGATTTTACTTAAGTGGCACTTCCTTAAGAAACAAATTATTATTATTGATTTTAAAAAAAAAAACACTTGGAAAGTCATTTCTCAAAGTCTCAAGTTATCTTCAACATGTAATATGAACATGGGATTTTTACTATTATTGTTCTCGGTATATACTGTTCAGGCCATCCATTTGCAGCAAAGTGGGGAGCCAATGGAGGTAGTGGATCAAACTCTGGGATCTGAGTACGACAAGGTTGAAGCAGAAAGGATGATTAAAGTAGCACTCCTATGCACCAATGCTTCTCCTTCTCAAAGACCAAACATGTCTGAAGTGGTGAACATGCTGGAAGGAACATCTACCATTCCTGATGCAGTCCCTTTAGCAGGAAGTTATAGGGAAGATTTGAGGTTTAAAACTCTAAGAGACCATTATACACAAATGAATAACCAAGTTGTAGAAGTAAATCAGGCTCATCGCTTCGGATCATCAGCCACCTCCCAGCCTGGTTCTTCCTCTGATCATGATGAGGTCTGTGAAGTGAATGAAGAGACATATTTGATGTTTAAAGCAATTAGAGACAGTCACATAAGAAGTTCAGTAGCTCAAAGTTCCATATCAGGCCCCTCATGGACTGCCTCGTCTTCAAAATCTGCCCATGATTTGTCATCTGTACAATAAAATGTAAATTCCACTGATATGCAAATACTTGTGCTATTTTCAACAATCCAGGTTTTGTATCTTTTTCTTTTTCTTTCAATATCTAGAGTTCCTATGTCTTTTTGAGTGCATAGAGATGAATCAAGATTCCTTCTTTAGTGATTACTTCTTTTTTCAATCAAACTTTTGAAGAATTATCGTGCATACCAATTCCCATGTTATAACCATTATACATGTGAGTGGAATAATAATACTATAACAGTATTAACCCCCACAAACAAAGAAGAGTAGCAAACAGCTTAAAAGCATTTACTGATTTGAAACGTGAGCTCCATACTGAAAGGTCGAATTGAGAGCTGTCTTGTCTCCAATTATAATAATTTTTTTAGTTTTATTATTTGCATTTTGCAAGTTGCAACAAGAAAAAAGCCAGAGAAGGCTCAATTTCAAATTTCAAGTATTGGGTTGGAAAAAGTTATGACATATATAAGTGTTAGTTTGTATTCTGAGCCCACACACTCAGTTCCAGCAGGCCGCCATGCATGCATGCAGGCATCAACATGGCGGCTTCACCACTAGTCAATAAAAACAAAATATAGAGAACATAAATAATTATATATATGATTTCTTCCGGAGAAAAAAGCTAAAAGCATTTGCATATTAATGTGAAATTCCACAAGGGTAGGTATAATGATGCACATCCATACAAACTGCAAACTATCGATAATGTTAAATTCCAAATGATTAAAAATGAGATCTTCAACTGCCAATAACTTAGAAGTTTTTTCAATTAAGTAAACATGATGAAGGATATTGTTTGTAAAGCTCAAAAAATTTTATTTGGCCGCATGTCATTTGCCTCCTAGATGTTGCTTGCTAAACAAGAGGAAAGAAAACAGTTGATGTAATCGAATTATGTAACATGGAAACTATTCTACAAGAAAGAAGAGATATACTACTAGAACAGCCCAAAAGAGCGTTCAAAACAGGGCGGCTGCGTTGCAAAAGTTAAGTAGAAAAGTAGAAAACTTTCCCCCATCTTTTATATTTTATAATATTATGAAGATGCTGTGAAAGTCTTGTAGTTTCTTTCTCCGAAATTACAAGCAATCATATAACAAAGTTTTCTTCCACGTCTCTGAAATTGATCTGAATTCTGATTCTGCAGCTGCTTATACTAATTTTCTGAGATTGGAAGCTTCTTTTCTGTCTAGTGCTTCGCTTCCACATGTTATCAAGGAGTGTTTGAAATCAATTTTTTTCATCGTTAGATTAGAAAAATGAATGTCTATCAAGAAGTGTATGAAATTAAATAAAAAAAATTAAGTTCCAATAATCTGAGCCTAAATTAAATACTAATAAGTTTATTTGACATAGTACAAGTACAAGTTTAATTAATTAAAAATTTATAATTGTTGTAGAGAATTTTTTATTTTTTATTTTTTTAAGATTTGAGGTAAAGATAAGTCAAGTGATCAATAAATAGTTTAAAAAAATGTTTAGAGGACCATGAAATAAAATTAAGAATAAATAATAATATTTTAAATATAGCTCAGGCTATTGGGACTTATTTTTTTGACTTAATTTAATACACTTCTTGTTAGACATTTATTTTTCTAATCTAACGGTGGAAAGAGTTACTAAGTTAGCATAAAAA
>JANKKB010027450.1:0-10862 GCA_026225775.1 Bursera palmeri | reverse complement strand
CTCCCTGTGGATTCGATACCTAAAGCTACGCTACAACAACCGCTTAGCCGAAGGTTAATTTTGAGCGTGATCACCAGTAACAACATCTGGAGAAGCGTATGCCTCCTGTTGAGTTAAAATATATACACGTGCTTATGCTAATGGTTTATCTATCTGCCTTCTATGTTAATTACCAAGAGTTCCTTCATTATTAGTCTGACCCTTACCAGATGACAAAGATCTCTCTCAAACTGAGGATGTCTCTGTCCTTGATACCGTCCCTTGCCACTCTAGGAATTCTGTGAAGTTGTTCTCTATACGAAACCACCACTCTCAGCCAATAAAGAAAAATCTATTTTCAAATTCCTTGCTTGACCATAATGATAATAACCAGATAGTTCCATCTCGCATTGTCTCATTTGATATCTACCACATCTATTATAGTGAAATCATGCACTTTTACCTATACCCCTAATCTGTTGCCCGCCATCTCGAGGCCTCTGACTCACAACTGATTGTTGACTCACAGTCTATCTTTAGCCTCTCTGAAAACCTAACCCCTAACTCTGCTGATGCTCACCAAAATATCTAGAGAAATTACCCTTTCCTCTAGCCATTCTGTTACTAGGACCAATTGTTGACCAAATTTGACTACTGCATTTTGGCCTTGATAATTCTCTTCTCTCTGACTCCACTAAACTTCTTTGAACTCTCATAGCAGCCTCTGTCAATCTTTCAAACTCTGTATATACCTCAGTAGTTACTATAGTTCTTATCTTTTCTCTAAGACTTTCCTCAAACCTTTTACATTTCCTTCTCTCATCTTGAGCTACAATTGGAACGAACCTAGAAAGTTCAACATAGAAAGTTGAACAAATATGTTCATGTATTCTTCTATAGTCATATTACCTTGCTCTAATTTGTAAAATTTGCTCTGTTTTGCATCCTGGTATACATTGGGACAATACCAACCTAAAAACTCTTGACGAAATCTATGGTAACTCAAATTTTTGGAAATAGTATTTTAGGGGTGTAAGTAAAAGATTTCAAAGTTGAAAATCGTAAAAGGGTGGATTTTTGGTATACACGGGGTGACACGGACATGACGACGTTGTGTAGATGAGTGTTTAAATGTTTTCGGGAGTTTTCTAGATTTTGGACTAAAACATAATTTTACGTGGGTTTGTTGGTTTTTCATCTTTAGTGCCCAACCGTGACATTTTGAGAGTCATGTCAATGGGAAATGGATGAGGACGAGTCGGTGATGAGATGCCGAGACTTTGGGGTTAGGATTCACGTCCGTTAAAGGTTTAGAAAATTATAGAAACACCCCCGAAAGTAAAGTCTATATAAACTCATAGTGGCCTTTCATATTCAGAAAACTACTCAGACACCCCTGCAGGCCAGAAATCTCCACACCGTCACCCTCTCCTGTGACGTTTCGCATTCCGATCGAGTTAGGCCCCATGGCCGGTGGCGATGGAAAGCTCTCGGCCTGAGGAGCATGGCGGTGGTCTCCGTTCGTCGGTCTGAGCCCTGCATTCTCCAGAACAACACTGGGAAGATTCAATAACGTCAACGCCGATCTACCTTTCCTGATGACGGTAGCAGACACCACCGGTCGGGATCTCATCGTCTCGACGTGAGGAGTCCAGAGCTGGTCCCCGATCATCGGTCCGATGCTAGAATCACCAGGAATCAATGAAAAACTATCTGACTTCCCAGTCGTCGATCTGCCCTCTCCGGCCACCAACTTGCCTCACCGCCGGCACCATCGCACTCAGTTGGCCGAGACGATCCCGGTGGTGGTGCCCGATCACCGTTCTCGGCTGTGTAGCAGTTTTCTGACGAAGAGACGCCTCCCACGGCTATCGCCGGATAATTATGGCAGCCCCCTACAGCTTCTCCTCTTGGCACCTGCACCCCTGTTAGACACTCCCCCACTGTTTGGATATTGGCAGTTCACCCCCTACCATGTGTTTTGACTCAAAGACCCCTAAGGGTTTTCAGGTTAGCAATCTCACCCCCGTTTGGTTATTTATGTGTGATGTAAAATATCAGTTTAATCCCTGTTTCAGGTTTTGCATGGTTGGACCCCGCGACTCCGAGGACTCATTCGAAATCACCGAAACACATGGATTTACTATACGGATGAGGAAAAGAGAGATGAGAAGGTCTGAGAGTCACGGTTCGGATATCGAGGTAGGGGTTTCTAACTGTATTGTTCTATTATGTTTTGGTGTGCATGTAGACTTACTTTATTGTTGTGGCTTAGGGAATAGAGACTGTGTGTGATGAACGGATAGGTAAATTAGATGATTGGATAGATCAGAACGTTACGGACTCGTATGCGGTTTTACGGATATACTCGGTAAAGTGAGGAATCAGGCGGGCGCATATGAATGTGTCGACAGGTGGTGTATATGAAAAGGATCAAGGATGTGGGATATAACATATGACCATACGGGAGGTGACAACTGGAATTTAGAAATACGTAAGTGCCAGTATGATACGGATCAGACATCAAGCGGATGATACGCGTGTGTCCGTGAGTAATGGAACGTACGAGATACGGATCTACATTCCGAGATACGGATCTCAAGTGGGTGCACGTGTATAACGAGATGAGTGAGATATGTGTTAGACGTGAGTATGGCTGTGTATGACGGGACTAGTTAGGATATAGGCCGAGCGTATATGGATACACTCGTTAGAACTGATGATTATGAGAGACACGTGAGGGTACGAACGTGTAAAGAGAGATGAGTTAAGATTGAGCCGTAGAGGCTAGCAGTAATGAGTGAACGGTCACGGGACTGAATGATATGAGTACGATAGAGTAACCGAGGTAATTCTGGTATAGATTATGGATGTATATTAGCGTAATAGTTGAATGGAATAGCAATAGAGATACGAGTGTACTGATTGATCTATGTGCCCCTGTGATACGGGATAGAACTATAGAGTCAGTTTGATATGATGTGTGGATACAGTGTTAGACTTCATTTTGTCCTGGCGGATCCAGGATTTAAAGGAAACACTTATGATTCACAGATACAGTGTTAGACTTCATTTTGCCCTGACTGATCCAAGATTTGAAGGAAACACTTATGTTATGATTGAGATCAGTGTTAGACTTCATTTTGCCCTGACTGATCTAGGATTTGAAGGAAACACTGACAATATGATTGAGATCGGTGTTAGGCCTTATTTCGTCCTGTCTGATACAGGATTTAAGGAAAACACCTTGATAGTAATATGTACGATTGATTCTGGTATTTGAGTGCCTGTTTGGTTAAAGAGAGAGATATGATTCATGTTGAGTCATCGGTTGACGATTGAGATGTGTGAATGCGTCGCGAGTGAAGCGACGGTTGTAGTTATACTGAGAGATTGGTTGTATGATGGAATCAGATATACTTGAGTGTGAGAGACCACTTTATGTTTGTGTATGATTGTGTGATGCATGCATTTGATTAGTATGTTGTAGAACTATATAGTGTTAGAAATTCCTACTGGGCTATGTTATTCACCCCTTCCTCCACAGGTACCCGAGGTCAAGAGTCTAGCGACGTGATCCGGAGCTCACATAGAGGATCTCGGATGGTTTTGGACATGTCTGGGTAGTCATGGTGAGTTGTGTGTTAGTGTTTATGTGTCAGCTTTAAAAAGAAAAAAATTTTGTAACCGGTTTTCCAACATAAATGATTTGTGTCAAACGTTTTTCAGTACTTTTACTTTACTTATTTACATAGTGACCCTCGAGATTCCTGTATAAGGGATTCTGGGGCGTTACAAAGTGGTATCAGAGCACGGGTTCTACACTGCGGACCTAGGGTATGGGTAGGGTGGCTAGGAAAAAGAGTTGAGTCTTGTGTCTAGTAGGAATGTGTGGTAACTAATAGTTCTTTGCATGCATGGAGGGTGTGCACGTGTGGTGTACGTGCATTAGAGATGTCGGACTCGTGAGGTGTTGTCATGATATTGTATGAAATCGACATGAATATGAGACCTTTGATTGTAACCCTCCAAGTAGTGAGGGAGATGAGTGTGTTAGGGCCACGAGTAATGTGGCGAGTGCGTTGAGCTGAGATTATGGTTGGTATGGATTGAGATGATAAGGATTTGGTTACGTGGTTGCTGAGGATTGGTACATAAAGGTTAGAGAATTGATTAATCCTTGGGAGCTGAATTAGAGATTGAGAGTGGATTGGTTACTCACGCAGTGACGTGAGGTGTGCGTGGTAATAATGATCATCTGTATAACGGATTAAAGAAGAGAAATTATCTTTGCTGTTGGAACAAGAAAGTATGACCGACTGAGGGAGTCCAGATTGTGTACGGTAGAGAGAGCCTGGGTGACTCTGTTGAGGTAGTGACCGATTGGAAACTACAGAAGTTTGGATTACTTTGTTTGTGAATAGTTGATAAGGAAAAAGGTGAAAGTAATGATGAATGGATTTTGTGTAGTTGAGTTCAATTGAGGAACTCAAGCTACGCGTCACTTACGAGCGCGAGCTTTAAGATGCTTAGCTGTTGGACGAGTACAGTTTCAATGAGTGTAGTAGGATAGAGGTTGGTCTGGGAAGACGGTAGTGTCACTCGTGGACAATATGTTGATAAAACTAAAAGCACATGTTGGTTGAGTGTAGGTTGAGAGAGATTGAAATCAGAGTAGCGCAACAAAATTTGGAAAGTTATGAGCTGAGATTGGCTTATAAACTCGTGGGGTGATTGAATTAAGAGATGATACCAGGATTAAGTGACGGTTGAGCCTCGAGCCGATTTGGGTTATTGTAGAGGCGTGAAGACATGGACTCCCGGAAGAATTGGAAACTTCCATGAATTAGTATCCGGAAGCGTCTTCCACGCGTCAGGTTTGATAGATGTGAATTGTGGTTGATAGAGATGAAATAATGCAACGAGAGTGTTTACGTAAGAGTTGGATGAAATTTAGATGAGTTTGGAAACGGGTACGTGTGTGGAAATTTAAATTGGGTGGCAAGTCAGATAGTACACGCCGAGGTTTTAAATTGGTTTCACGCTAGGGCACAATTTTGCGCTTAGGCGTGAAATCGATTCTACGCCGAGGTGCGGAATAAGAATGTTCGATGAACCAGGAGCCAGAGAGTTGGCGCTGGGGCGTGAAACTGGTTTCACGCCGGGGCGCGAAACTGGTTTCACGCTGGGGCGCGAAACTGGTTTCATGCTGGGACGCGAAACTGGTTTCACGCCGAGGTGCGATTTCACGCCAAGGCGTGAAAACGTTCTACGCCGCAGCGTCATTTGAGATTTTCAAGACATTAAGGATCTCAAAATGCCACATGGAACAGAGATCTTTCTAGTGTTGGATTGAAACCTTACGACTCTTGTCTGATTTCGGAGTGACCAAGAAATGAGATGCGCAGTTTGTGGTGAGATATTAGTGATGGTTTATAGAGGGTTCCTCCTGACTGACTGTTTAGATGATTGGATTGACTCGAAGAGTGAGGTATGAATGGGATGAAGTTTGTAAGTGAGTTTTCCATGAGTTGAAGGTCAGACTAACTTCAACTTCAGTGTTAGTGATACCGTCACGTGGACGGAGTGGTGTAGTATACATGGATGCTTTCTCGAGCGGGATAGGTTATGAGATGATACAACAGGTAAGAACAGTGATATATGTCCAAGTAATTGGTACCATGTGAGTAAATTACCTCATCCATGATTAGAAATTCGATTGAGGTAGTGTTGATTTGACGATTTGAGAGGTGTGATGTAGGTTTGGAGAACATTACCATAGATATGATAGGTGAATTACCACGTTCTCTGAGGGGCAAATGTACCATATAGTGATGAGAAGGATTACATGAGATTCAGATGTTGGTAGCTATTGACTAAGACCCGAGATTTATGGTTCGGTTTTGACAGGTTCCATGAGTGCTAAGCGCGTGGATGTGGTATTGTGCTGCTTTCACCCTCAGACGGATGACCAGTTGGGATGTACCATCTGGGTTTTGGAGAGGATTTGGAAAGCATGTGTGATGAATTTATAGGATTCTTGGGGAGATCACCCCTTGATTGATGGAGTTATGTGTTGTGAGAGTCACCAGAATTGTGTCAGACTAGTTTGAGATAACGTATTGTAAGGCTCTTTCTGGTAAGCCATGAGGATTTCTCTGATGTTGAGCAGTATTAGTAGAGACCGCGACGATGAGTTTAGGGGTATTTCTAGAAATTACTAAGAAAATAAGGTTTACTGTTGATGGGAAGATTGTTCCCACGCTGTTTTGGATCATTCTGGGACCTAGAGATGGATTAAGACAGTGGTTTGAGAGTAGTTTTGCCACTGTGGTCATTGGGATTTGTGGTACCGTATGTGTACCCATGTTGTGAGGATGCGTATTATGGACCGAGATGTGAGTTGGACTAGAGTGAAGTTTACATTCACTCAGATGTTTTGTATGAGAGAGTTCCCATCCATAGTGTGAACGTGAGGGAACGAATAGTGTTGTGAAATTTCGAGGACGAAATTTCTGTAAGGAGGGTAGATTGTGGTAACCCGGATTTTCGAAAACAGTGTTTTAAGACTGTAAGTGAAAGATTTCAAAGTTAAAAATCGTAAAAGGGTGGATTTTTGGTATACACGGGGTGACACGGACATGATGACGTTGTGTAGATGAGTGTTTAAATATTTTCGGGAGTTTTTTGGATTTTGGACTAAAAATAATTTTACGTGAGTTCATTGGTTTCTCGTCTTTAGTGCCCAACCGTGACATTTTGAGAGTCACGTCAGTGGGAAATGGATGAGGACGAGTCGGTGATGAGATGTCGAGACTTTGGGGTCGGGATTCACGTCCATTAAAGATTTAGAAAATTACAGAAACACCCCCAAAAGTAAAGTCTATATAAACTGCATAGTGGCCTTTCATATTCAGAAAACTACTCAGACACACCTGCCTGTCGAAAATCTCCACGCCCTCACCCTCTCCGGTGACCTTTCACATTCCAATTGAGTTAGGCCCCATGGCCGGTGGCGATGGAAAGCTCTTGGCCTGAGGAGCATGGCGGTGGCCTCCGTTCGCCAGTCCGAGCCCTGAATTTGTCAGAATGACGTCGGGAAGATTCGGTAACGCCAACGCTGATCTACCTTTCCCGGTGACGGTAGCTGACACCACCGGTCGGGATCTCATCATCTCGACGTGAGGAGTCCGGAGCTGGTCCCCGATCATTGGTCTGATGCCAGAATCACCGGGAATCAACAAAAAATCGTTCGGCTTCCTTGTCACCGATCTGCCCTTTTCGGCCATCACCTTGCCTCACCGCCGGCACCATCGTACTCAGCTGGCCGAGACGATCCCGGTGGTGGTGCCCGATCACTTTTCCCGGTCTCGTAGCAGTTTTTCAACGAAGAGACGCCTCCCACGGCTGTCGCCAGATAATTACGGTAGCCCCCTACAGCTTCTCCTCTTGGCACCTACAGCCCTATTAGACACCCCCCCACTGTTTGGATATTGCCAGTTCACCCCCTACCATGTGTTTTGACAAAAAGACTCCTAAGGGTTTTCAGGCTAGCAATCTCACCCCCGCTTGGTTATTTATGTGTGGTTTATGAATTTACAGTAATGCCCCCAGGATGTAAAATATTAGTTTAACCCTCTGTTCCTGGTTTTACATGGTTGGACCCCACGACTCCGAGGACTCATCCGAAATCATCGAAACACATGGATTTACAATACAGATGAGGAAAAGAAAGATGAGGAGGTCCGAGAGTCACGGTTCGGATATCGAGGTAGGGGTTTCTAACTGTATTGTTCTATTATGTTTTTGTGTGCATATAGACTTGCTTTATTGTTGTGGCCTAGGGAATAGAGACTGTGTGTGATGAACGGATAGGTAAATTAGATGATTAGATAGATCAGAACGTTACGGACGCGTATGCAATTTTACGGATATACTCGGTAAAGTGAGGAATCGGGCGACACATATAAATGTGTCGACAGGTGGTGTATATGAAAAGGATCAAGGATGAGGGATATCACGTATGACCATACGGGAGGTTACAACTGAAATTTAGAAATATGTAAGTGCCAGTATGATACGGATCAGACATCATGCGGATGATACGCATGTGTTAGTGAGTAATGGAACGTACGAGATACGGATCTCAAGTGGGTGCACGTGTATAACGTGATGAGTCAGATATGTGTTAGACGTGAGTATGACCGTGTATGACGGGACTAGTTAGGATATAGGTCGAGCGTATATGGATACGCTCGTTAGAATTGATGATTATGAGAGACACGTGAGGGTACGAACGTGTAGAGAGGGATGAGTTAAGATTGAGCCGTAGAGGCTGGCAGTAATGAGTGAACGGTCACGGGACCGAATGATATGAGTACGATAGAGTAACCGAGGTAATTCTGGTATAGACTGTGGTTGTATATTAGCGTAATAGTTGAATGGAATAACAATAGAGATACGAGTGTACTGATTGATCTATGTGCCCGCTGTGATACGGGATAGAACTATAGAGTCAGTTTGATATGATGTGTGGATACAGTGTTAGACTTCATTTTGCCCTGGCGGATCCAGGATTTGAAGGAAACACTTGTGATTCACAGATACAGTGTTAGACTTCATTTTGCCCTGGCTAATCTAGGATTTAAGGAAAACACCTGGATAGTAATATGTACGATTGATTCTAGTATTTAAGTGCCTGTTTGGTTAGAGAGAGAGATATGATTCATGTTAAGTCATTGGTTGACGATTGAGATGTGTGAATGCGTCTCGAGTGAAGCGACGGTTGTAGTTGTACTGAGAGAAAGGTTATATGATGGAATCAGATATATTTGAGTTTGAAAGATCACTTTATGTTTGTGTATGATTGTGTGATGCATGCATTTGATTAGTATGTTATAGAACTGTATAGTGTTAGAAATTCCTACTGGGCTGTGTTGCTTACCCCTTCCTCCACAGGTACCCGAGGTCAGGAGTCTAGCGACGTGATCTGGAGCTCATATAGAGGATCTCGGATGGTTTTGGACATGTCTGGGTAGTCATGGTGAGTTGTGTGTCAGTGTTTATGTGTCGGTTTTAAAAAGAAAAAAATTATGTAACCGGTTTTCCAACATAAATGATTTGTGTTAAACGTTTTTCAGTACTTTTATTTTACTTATTTACATAGTGACCCTCGAAATTCCTGTATAAGGGATTCCGGGGCATTACAAAATCTCTCTCATGTTAGTTATGTAGGATCTCAATATTTATGCGGGACTAATTTTCAATAGTGATAAGCTCTGTCCTCTAATAGAAATGTAGAAAATAATAATTTTTTATTATCGGTACACCTCATAACCTCAAATATTTTCTCCAGTCGAGTCAACCAAGACTCTACCAAAATAAAAGCTACCGAACCATCAAAAGTTTTAGCCCCAAGATTTTTGACATGCTCAATAGTATTCTTTACACTCTGACATACCTGTGTCTGATTTTGAATAGTAGTAGTCATCAACTGAGTTAATCTATCCATATACTGTTTCACATTAGGAATAATAGGTGGGATTTAACAAGGATTAAGAGGTATTTCAGGTTGAACATAAGAGTGTGATAGATGGGCAACTGACTCAGCTACAAACTCAAGTTCAGGTTGATTTCCCTCTCTACTTCTTGGACTCATTTTCCCAATCCAGTTACAAGTCTCGTGCATGATCAGCCACGTGTACTCGTATTTGTCTCTAGCAAAAAGCAACAATGTTACTCATTAACAAAATCATATGTAAGACATGCATGATTCTACAGAATCTATAACCTTACTCTAATACGAACTCTTACTCTGATACGAACTAACACGACCCGTCCTGATAATCACTGTTCATAGGATCTGGGTGCTCCTATAAAAGTAATATGAGAAACAAGTCCTACACCACATTGACTCACTGCGCCTCCATCGTGCAACTTTAATACTAAATAAAATTAAAACAACGGAATTCTACTGAAAAACTGGTAGGGTTTCCCTTTTTTTCTAGTTTTCTCTCTACATTAATTTACAAAACACTTCTAAAAGTCTACAAATCAAGTACTACTGAGATTTCTCATCCCTTTCACAAAGCAACCCATATCCAACATCAAAGGGGTCTCAAACCCTCCACAATGTTATAACTACGATAATATCATACATCATCAGCATGTTATATACATACTACACTATCAGTATACTTACAAAATATGAACCAAAAAAAAAAAGTACATGTAATATAAAATATGACGTCAATAACTACATGTCACATGGCCAATGTTGAACATACGATTTTGAATCTGTATGAAAACCTGCAACGACCTAAGGGGAAAAAATATAATGGAAAAGAGTCAACACTAAAACTCATTGAGTGGATATCGATTTTAAAAAAATAAAACATATATATTTTTAAAATAAACAAACATTGAATCTGAATTTATAAATTTTACATATTATAAAACAAATATTTTCTCGCGTGACCGAAACGGTCAACCAAAAGTAATTTCCTTACTTATTCCCTAAATATGTCTAGAGTTATAGTGAAAGTAAGGGTCGAACCCACAAGGATTGGTTTATGATTAAATTAATTCAAACTTAAATCGTAAATTCCAAAACTTAAATTTCCAAATGCAAAGGGGGATTGTGATCAATTAAAATTAAATTAAACTACGAAAGCGATTTAAACAAATTATAGATAAACAATAGAGAAACGGTGATCAAGAGAATACTTTGTTTCGTTAGACTCATCAACTTAATTTATTTCATCATTTTTATTTTATCCGTATGATTTACAAGAATATCGGTCCAATACAATCCATATCTATTGTAATGTATTCACCTATCCTTCTTAGTTAATTAAAAGAACCCTTATTAATTAACCCTATTT
>JANKKB010027448.1:0-10861 GCA_026225775.1 Bursera palmeri | reverse complement strand
TCTATTCCATGAAATCGTCATGGACCATTACTTTCATTCAGTGGTGTATGACAGTCTGATGGAAAGTGATGGTCTATCAACTATGGTCCATCAATTGTGGTTCATAGAGAGTGTCGGTTTGTAACTATTTTTACGTCAAATTTTAATACCATTCCTTAACGATCCATTTACTTCAATCCGATAGTTCAAAAATTTATAAGTACTTACAAAACTATTCTGTAACTTCCATATCTTAATCATTGAAATAGATTAGATGGATAACTATAAATTTGTGTCAAAGTTTGAAGTTAAAAAATAAGTTACAACAGTATATAATTATGAGTAATTATAATTGACCACTCTTAGCTTTTGAGTTTATTTTTATTTATATGAAACTTTTACCATTTTTATCTTCTTTCATCCTTAAGTTTTTGAAAAATCTCTTCTCAAATCCTTCAGTTAAAAATTATGTTAATTAATATCTATTAACCTCCATACTCCAACAAATTTATCATTTTACCTTTACTAACATGTATAAAAAAATGACTAATTTTTGAAGGATAATATTAAGTTAAATAACTAAATTACCCTTGAAATAAATATCAATATTTCAACAAGCTTGTAAGTACCAATAAATACCAAACTTGTAAATATGTATTACGGAAAGTGCAATGTCAAATATGATAGTTTCTAATGTTGAAATTTTAAGTGTGGCATCCCAAAATCGTTGTTAGGCGACATCATAGATATTTTGAATTATATGGTCCCCACTTTAAACTAACTTTCATGATCTCTCACATTTTTTTTCTATTAAAATACTCATTTAATCATCCTTTTCCAATTTAAATATTAATACATCTTTTCTTCTCCTATTATAACATTAATTTAATTTTACTTTCCTATCTAAATACTAAATTCTTTTTTTTTTCCAATTTTAATATATACTAAATTATTTTCCTAATACTATCTCCTATACAGTAATATTCAACAGTGTTCTTAGATGATTAAAAAAAAAAAAAAACTAATAATTGATAACTAATTAGGTTTTTAAGTTGTAGTAGTATGTATCATGACAAATTTGACATTGCACTTTTTGTAATACTTATTTTCGAGTTTGATAATTATTGGTATTTATTGTTATTTACAAGTTTGTTGAAATATTGGTATTTATTTCTAGGGTAATTTGGTGATTTAACTTAATACCGTTTTTTAAAAATTAGTAATTTTTTTTATATAAGTGATTAAGGGTAAAATGATAAATTTATTGAAGTATGGAGGATTATATATGTTAAATAATAGAATTTTTAACTAGAGGACTTGAGAAGATATTTTTTAAAAACTTAAGGATGATAGAAGATAAAAAAAGGTAAAAGTATCATATAAGTGAAATAAAAAGATAAGGTAGGGGTAGTCAATGATAGTTGCTCATATAATTAATATAAAAAAGATTAAATACACACATCAATTTCTTAAGTTTCAAGAGTACATAATTTATTGCATAAGACTTTTTTTTTTTTTCTTGCAAGAACGATTGATATTAAGAAAGTTGATGTTAATTAGTTTCAATAGATTATAAAAAAATAAGGTTTTTATGTTACTTTATAATCAATGAGGTAAGTTTGTTATTTTTGGATAAATCAGAGAGGTATTTATGTATTTATACTGAGTTTTTATTGTAGTACTGTTAAGTATAACTAATAGAAGTTAAGTTTTGGAGAGTCAATATTAGTTTTATATTCATGTAGGATGTGGACAAGGACTTTTCAATTTTTCTGGGATCTAAATAAGTATCTCCTATATAAAGGCATACCCAGTTAAAGCATTCGAATTTCAAGCTTCTTTAAAGCATTAATAAAACTCATCGTGCTCCCTTATGCTTTATATTCTTCCAGTGTCACCTCCATCCATTACTTTTACTTTTTAGTTGCATGATATTTTTTATTTTATTCCAGCCAAACCTATAAAATTCACAAGCACGTATATTATTGGGTCAGACTATTATACTTTAGTTTATAACTTCAGATTTTGATACCATTTCTAAACCATCCATTTACTTCAATTCGATGGTTCAAAAATTTATGACTAAATACTTAAAAGCCTATTTTGTAACTTCCATATCTCAATCATTGAAATAGATTAGATGGATAACTGTAAATTAGTGTCAAAATTTTAAGGTAAAAATAAGTTACAATAGTATATAATTATTATAAAAAAGATTAAATACACACTTTAATTTCTTAAGTTTCAAGAGTTCAAATTATTGCGTAAGACTTTTATTTTTTGTTTATTTTTTTTTGGCAAGATGGATGGATATTAAGAAAGTTGATGTTATTATTTATCAGAAGTTTCGATTAAAGAAGATTGTTGAGTCCTATAATTCACAAAATGAAAAGGGTCTATAGATTTAGAAAGGCACGAATCGTTCCTTCGAAAAAAGTTAACTTTTCAAGTTGGATATTCGATTCTTATTATCTAAATTCATACTCATCTTGAGGTGTAAAATTGGCATTTATTCTTGACCATATCTATCATTCATCCATGATGCATTTTGTTCACGGCTTTCTATCCATTAAGAATCTATATAGATATGTGTTCATATAACTATTATAATGAATTGACATTTATGAAATTAATGAAATTTGACATAGTAATATTAATTCTTAAACGATCTCGTCATTCTCATTGGTTCACAATCACATAAAATAAAAGTGCTTTTTAAGTCGGTAGTAAATTCTAATCATGGTAGGCCAATATGAGAATATAAAAGTGCTTTTATTTTGTTCTCTTCACATCACATTACGCCATTTCAAGATAAGTTAGCATCTAACATTGCACATTTTGTTTCTCCCTTTTTTCGCTTCTTCCACAACCGTTGTTTACGTTGAAATTAGACATTTTTAAATCGAGTGAATAATAAAATAAACCTGAGTTTGGTTTATAACCACTACAATTTAATTTTTATTTATTTTTAATTTAATTGATTAATTAATTTTCTTTCTTGCTTGTCGAAATTAATGTTCATTCCATGAAGTCTGATCTCTATAATTTAATTTTTATTTATGTTTAATTTGATTAATTAATTAATTTTCTTTCTTGCTTGTTGAAATTAATGTCCATTACATCGAATCGTTTTTTTACCCCATTTTGTAATTGAAATATTAACTAAAATAAAATATTTTTCTAAATTCTAAAAATAAAAAAAATCATATTAGAAAAAGGGAAGAATCCTATTTTAAATGGGAGAGTCATTTTCCTCATATTGGTTGGGTACAACTAAGAAGGAGACTTAAAAAACCTATATAAAGAAGTCTAACTTCTTGGTTTAAACTCATTAGCTCAATTGAAACACTTCAAGCTATGTTTTAACTCTATGTAAATTTCTCTTTAGTAAGGTGTTTAAAATTCCTCTCGAGGAGGTGTTAGTGAGGATGCTTGAATATATTGTAGGTGTATTGAGATCATTCTTTGTAAAAGTTTATATGATTGTAACAATTTTTCATATGTATTGGAATCATTAAAATTCCAATCTTTTTTCCATTCTTTTCTATGAACTTACTAATGATATTATTCATGACTACGGTAAAATTCCCCAAACTAGGAATACAAAGTAGAAATATTATAAGGTCATCATTTAGGTTTGAGGTGTACATGAAAGATTTTTTATTTTTATTTTTTCAAAATTTTCGGCCTGTGGCCAGTACAAGTTAAAGATGTTTTAAAAATTTATAACAAATAAGGTAGCTGTGGCAATAAATTGTCAAAAAGAAGAGTGAGTTTAGCTTAATGATTTAAGTCAATAAGTGCAAATATTAATTTTTTTGCTACCAATGTGTCTTTTTTCTCCAAGGGAGATGGAGATATCCTTTACAGTTTTGTTGGAGAGGTCTCAAAAAAGGCAAACATGGGGCTTGCATCATAAATTTTGAACAAGGTTTTTCAACATGTAGTTGAGGAGAAAACTCTTATAATAAACTTATCCTAAGTGGATATACTCTTTGTTTTGGAGTATAATAATCCTTTGGTTTGAGGATTGTGGTGGTCGGTAAGAAATACTTTTAAAACTTTTATTTAATCGAGCTAGAGATTTGTCGAAATATTGACTAAAATAAAAGATTTACTTAATCTTTAAAAGGGAAGAAATCCTATTGCAAATAAGAGAATTCTACTTCAATCATATTTTAAATAGGAGAATTCTCCTATTGCATATTTTAAAAAGAAGGGAGTTTTACTAAGAAAGAAGAGAGAGTTCGGTTTAACACTTTTAGTCAATAAATACAAATATTAAATTTTTTTATACCGAGATGTCTTTTTTATTCATTAGAGATGGAGATATCCTTTGAAGTTTTATGGGAGAGCTCCTGAGAAAGGCAAACATGGGGCTTGCACCATAAATTTTCAACAAGGTTTTTTAAAATGTAGCTGAGGAGAAAATTCTTATAAAAGACTTATTCTAAGTGGGTATACTTTTTGTGGTGGAGTATGGTAATTCTTTGGTTTGAGAATTACGGTTGTCGGTAAGAAATAATGTTAAAACTTTTATTTAGTCAAGGTGGAGACTTGTTGAAATTTGATTAAAATAAAAGATTTACTTAATCTCTAAAAGGGAAAAAATCTTATTTTAAATAGGAGAATTATAATTTATTCATATTTTTAAATAGCAGAGTTTTACTAAGAAAGGAAGTGGATTTTTATTTTAACTAGAAAAAGGAAAGGAGAATACATAGAAAGTTATGTAAGGCATTAGTCCTACATTATTAATACAAAACTAAGAAGGGGACTTAAGGACCTATATAGAAGAGTCTAACTTCTTGGTTTAAACTCGCATTAGCTAAAAAAAACTTGAAGCTATATTTTATCTCTAGGTAAATTCTTTTCTAGTAAGATAGTTAAATTCCTCTATATAAGACGTGAATAAGGATGTTTGGGTAGAGTGTGGGTTTATTGGGGTCAATAAGATGAGTCATTAGAAGTAAGGTAATGGCTATACGATTATAACAATTTCTCATGTAATAAAAATTCTTATATATTTGACAACCTATAGGTTTTTCACTTATTTTAGAGTTTTTTTTCTTTTTACATAAATCCTTGTGTTTTGTGATTGTGTACATTTTTTTATTTCATTTATTTCTCTATTATTATTGATATTTCTACAGAGGGAATCTTAGAGTGAATTTGAAATTCTTTTTTAAGGTTAATTGAGAGGTTCAAATCCTCAACATTTGAGATTATAATAAAATTATATTTAGGTAATATAAAAAGATATTCAAAGTCCAATCAGAATTGAAGTGTATTTCGAATAAAAATATTGGTTTAGTGTTTAATAATAAACTCATTTTATCTTAATTTTCTTTATTTAATTATTTGAACACAAAAGAGAGTTGAAAGTATATATAATTTCATGTTGAGTCTTAAATTGAATGGTTAAAAGAGGTCTTGGTTTTATAAAGAGAATGATTACTCATCTAATAACTAGGTTAACCCTCTTAGTCATATCCCATTCTCAATGTGATGAATCCTTGGTTTTGGATAAGGAGGGACAATGTTTTTTATTCCACTGGGAGAGCCTTGTCCAAAAACTAAGAGGCTATAAGAGGTTTTGTTGCTTTTATCTCTCATTTTTCAACACAAGCATCAAATGATTAAAAGCCATAATATCCTTACAAGTAATAAACAAAACAACAAAGTAAAAAAACTGAATGATCATGAAAAGAGAGAGCAGTGGCGTGGACAGAAAAGAGAGAGAAAGAGGCTTGCCGAGAGAGAAAGAGGCTTGCCAAGAGAGAAAAAAAAAAAGAAAGAAAAAGAGGCTAGGGCTTAATAACTTGATTCTTAAGATCAAATGATCATTTATGCTATATTTTAGCTCAAATTTGGAGTGGTGAACATTGACAAACCCTCTACAATCCTACAAGGTTTGACTTTATATTTTTTCCTCTAGTTTAGTGTATTTTTTGTTATACATACTTGTTGAACACCAAAATTTACGTTTGTTAGTGTTACTTTTGAATCCATCTTTTGATGATGCCTTTGCATTATTAGCCAATATATTGATATTTTGATGTTTTATTATTGACGTAGTAAGTCTCCTATGTTGTATTCAAGAGTTAGACTTGTGTAACACATTATCTGTTAGAGTATGTTTCTGATATCGGACTACAATCCCATGATAAATGGTTTTTATAGTAACTTTAGTGTACTTGATTAAGGATAGTTGTTAAATTAGCTTATTGATTTATTATATTATTTGCTTGTATGTAACTGATTGTGTAAGGATTTTAACGCAATAACAAATAAAAAATTGAATGAAATACTTGAGAACAACACACAAGATTTGCGTGAAAAACCCCAAGACGGAAAAAAATCACATGCAGATAAGAAAACGAATTTTTACTATGAAAGAAAGGTACAAAAGAGGAGATCTTAACCTCTATATTTACAGTAGAATATAGAGATCTTCTAGTCTTGATAAGAGCCTAATAGAAGTAGGGCTCTTGTTGATTCAACAACTCTATTTTTCTATTCTTTTTACTAATCCTACTTCTTATAGAAGTCAATTAGAAATAGGAAAATGGAATCCTAACAAAAGCAAATCATAAAATCTAATCCTAAAAAGAAATCAGACCAGAGCCACGGATCTTTGACTCAATTTCTCTAAAGTAGGATTCAGATCACAGTTTAACAAATCTCTACCTTGACATGAATTCTACCACTAACTTCTTCATCTCTTCCACACCAAAAGAGTCTTCAAATGATAAATACTAACCAAGTCCAAGCAATGCTTAAACTTAGCAAAAGAGAGTGGCTTAGTCATCATATCTGTCAGATTATCAATAGTACCAACTTTGTTCACACTAACATCACCACGTGCGATAACTTCATGAATAAAGTAATACTGAATATCAATATTTTTCATCCTCTTATGAAACATCTAGTCTTTCGCAAGGAAAATAACACTTTGACTATCACAATAGACTGTAGAAATTTGTTAATCTTTCCTCATCTCACTAAACAAATCCTCAAACCAGATAACTTCCTTAATAGCTTCAGTAATAGCCATATACTTAGCCTTCGAAGTGGATAACATAACTGTAGCTTGCAACATTGCTTTCCAACTGATAGCACATCCACCAATGGTAAACACATAACCTATTAGTGACCTTCATTTATCAAGATCACATCTGAAATCATCTTGTGATTTCCCAAAATGAAAATAAGTGTTAGATGAGCCACGCAAGTATCTAAAAATCCATTAGACTACTTTCTAATGTTCCTTATCAAGATTAACCATGCATTGACTAACTGCGTTTATCGTATAAGATAAATCTGGATGAGTGCATATCAGAGCATACATGAGATATCCAACTACACTAGAATATGAGACTCGAGACATATAAGCAAGATCCTCATCTGTATCTAGAGACAGAATGGATGAAAGTTTAAAATGCGTACCTAATAGAGTACTCACTGGTTTGGCAGTTTGTATATTGAATATGATAAGGATTTTCTCAATGTACATTTTTTGACTAAGGTACAAGCTCCTACCTTTCTATCCCTATGTATCCCCATACCAAACATTTTCTTTGCTGCTCCCTAATCTTTCATCTATAACTCCTTATTAAGTTAGCTTTAATCTCAACTTTATTTTTGGCTACTATTAAAATCTCATCAATGTATAAGAGTAAATAAACAAGTGATCTGTCTTTACCTCTTTTGAAGTACACACAACGATCATAACTATTCTTTGTGAAATTATTAGTAGTCACAAACAAATCAAACCTCTTATACCACTGCCTGGGTGACTGTTTTTGTCTGTAAAGAGATTTCTTCAAAAGACAAACCTTATCTTTTTTCCCTAAAACCATAAAACCTTCTAGCTGCTCCATGAACAGGTTTTCCTCAAGTTTCCTTTGTAAAAGAGCAGTTTTAATATCTAACTGCTCATGTTCAAAATCATCTCTGGCTACAATCCTAAGTAAAGCTCAAATAGAACTATGTTTTATGACTGGAGAGAATACATATGTGAAGTCTAGACCTTCAACTTGACTGTAACCTTTTCCAACTAACCTTGCTTTACATATGAGTTCCTCCACTCCCAGTGCCTTCATTTTTCTTGAATACCTACTTGCAGCTGCGAATAATTTTCTTACCCTTAGGTAACTTGACCAAATCCTAAGTACCATGTTTATAAAGAGATTTGATCTCTTCTTGTATGACAATAATCTATTTATTGGAATTTTCATAACTCACTACCTCTAAATATTTAGAAGGTTTATAACTGGCTTCAATCTCTTCAGCTACTGCCAAAGCATAAGCCACTAGATCAGTTTGAGTATATCTTTATGGAGGTCTAATAACCCTTCTGGATCTCTCTCTTGCAATAAAACGTTGAGGCAATGGAGTAGAGGCATCTTGTTTTGAGTCTGACCTAGGCTGTACCGCTGAACTAATTGTCTCCTTGGTTGTAGATGTTTTCTAAAATCAAGTTCCAATTGAGTGTTTGATTGTTATTGATCCACATTACTAGCAGTTTTGAAGAAAATTCTTGAAGTATGATAGTTTCATCAAATATGACATTTCGAATAATAATGAATTTACTCAACTCTAGATACCATAACTTGTATCCCTTAACGTCAAACTTGTAACCAAGAAAATTTCATTTTCTAGACCTTGGTTCTAACTTTCTATCATCAACATGTGTATAAGCGAGACAATAAAAAATCTTTAAAATAGAGTAATCAACAGGAGTACTAAACTATACCTTTTCAGAAGTCTTTTTCTCAATGGCATTTGAGGGAGAGCGATTTACCAAGTAACAAGCTGTAGCTGTAGCCTCAGTCCAAAAAGATTTGATAAGCCAAAATTGGAGAACATGCATCGAACCTTTTTCATCAATGTCCTATTTATTCGCTCAGTCACACTGTTTTGCTGTGGAGTGCTTGGAACAGTTTAGTGCCACAAAATGCCTTCTTTCTTGCAAAAACTATTGAAATCTTCAAAATAGAACTCTAACCCATTGTTAGTGAGAAGACGTTTCACTTTCCTCTCCGTTTTTTTTTTTTAATCAAAATCTTCCACTGCTTAAATATGGTAAACACATCACTTTCCTGTTTCAAAAAGAATATCCAAAGTTTTTCGTAGAAGTCGTATATGATAGTCAACATATACCTGGAACCATTATTTTTCGGTTTTTTAGATGGTTCCCAAAGGTTAAAATATATGTAGTTCAAATTTTCCTTTATCTTGTGTATGCCTTTACTGAAACTAACCCTTTTCTATTTCTCGAAAACACAACGTTTACAAAAATCAGGCTTGTTTGTGCTATGCTCACTAAGAAATCCTCGTTTACTAAGTTTTGACATCCCATTATTGCTCATATGCCCAATATGCACATGCAACGGTTTAGTAAACTCATTATCTAAAAGAGATGAAGATGTATTAACGACAACATCACGAGAAACTATAGATCCTTACAAGACATATAACCTGTTATACTTTCTATGGCCTTTCAATACAACTAGGACATCTCTACAGACCTTAAGAATTCCACCTTCACTGGTGCACCTGTATCCATTTGAATCTAGGGTACTTAAAGAGATAAGGTTGTGCTTCAAATCAGGAGTGTGTCTCACCTCATTGAGTGTTCTAACACCATAAACATCTTGATCTGAATTGTTCAAATCCTAACAATCTTTCAAGCTGCATTATTCCCTATTAAAACTGTACAATTTGATACTATTTCATATAATGAAAACTAATCCCGATTGGGACACATGAAACTTACTTGCTAAATCGAGGATCCATTTGTCATCTGATTTAGAGGAATCATCATGGATTACTGGGAATTCTCCATTATTTCTGAAATCTTCAGTAACATTGGCTCCAATAGTTTTTTCAGGTTGTTTACCCTTTTGATCAGAACCCAGTTTATTGTTCTTGTTCTATAGCTTATAAACAGTATGCTTTGAAGTGCCCTTTCTTCTTGCACTAATAACAAAAACTTCTATATCTAGACTTAGATCTACCCTTTTTCCTACCTTCAGAATTCCTATCTTGTGTTCTTCCCATAACAATAAAACCCTCACTTTGAGACTCTAATCCACCCATCAATTTATGATCTACCTCTTCCTTAGAATACAATGTATCATAAACTTCGTCTGAGGTAAGGGTGTCATGACTATGCATGTCACGACCCGAAATCCCTGATACAGGAACCCCAGAGGTGACTATGTAAATAAATAAAATAAAAGTAAATAAAACGTTTTAATAAAAAAACATTTATACTGAAAAACGGGTTATAAAATTTTTTCTTTAAATAATACATAAAAACGACTCACTCTGACTACCTAAATATACCCATGACTGTCCGAGATCCTCTACGTGAGCTCCGGACCATCTCCGCTAGACTCCAGACCTTGAGTACCTGTGGAGGAAGGGATGAGCAACACAGCCCAGTAGGAATTCCTAACACTATACAGTTCTATAATATTTTACATACATGCATATGCATCACACAATCACACACAAATATACCTAGTCATACTCTACCTCTCGCACACACTAATAACACTATCGTACGTTTCCCGCTCTCAGTCGCAACGGTCGCCAAACATGCGACACATCTACTTAAGTCCCGCACTCACTTCGGATACTCCACAATCAATCTGAGGTCCACTCGTATAATCAATACACTCATCAAACCCAAAGTGTACATCCATCATTGTACACCCACATATCGGTACCTATTCCATACTACAAACTCCCTACTACACATCCATAATCCATACCGAGCCCACCCCGATCACACTATGATTAGCACTTAAAAGTGTACATTTATTATGAGCTTAAATAACATTTTTTACACTTTAAGTGCTATTAATTTGAA
>JANKKB010027447.1:0-10851 GCA_026225775.1 Bursera palmeri | reverse complement strand
TATACAAAAATAGCAAGAAAATAAGGAAAGAGATCATCCAGCTGGAGGTGTAGAAGCAGCTGGAGATATTGCTTTATCAGGTCATAATTCCAATATCTAAGAGGTACTTTGAACTATGGCCTGCTCTATAAGAAAAGAGAAGTTGATGATGAAAAGTCGGTAAGTTATGTGGATTCAGATTATGCCAAAGATTTTGATAAAAGAAAATCTTTGACAGGATATATATTCATATTGTTTGCTTGCACTCTAAGTTGAAAGACAAATTTGCAATCAGTTGTAGTTCTTTCGAGAACTAAAGTTTGAGTACATTGTTGCAACATAGGTTATCAAGGAAGCAATTTGGTTGCAAGGACTTGTAGGGGAACTTGGTGTAAAACAGGATCAAATGAAGTTGTTTTGTAATAAACAAAGTTTCATACACTTGACCAAGAATCAAATGCACCATGAAAGAACAAGCACATTGATATCAAACTACATTCATTAGAAACATTGTTGTTGGAAAAAGAGTGTCAATTGTCAAGATTCACATTGAAAAGAACCCAGCTGTCATGATTACTAAGCCTATTACAAATATCAAGTTTGATTCAAGGTGAAGATGAAATTCACATACGAAAATGATTAACTCAAATTTAATTCAAGGTGGAGAATTTGTGGAAGTAAATCAACTTGAGGTGATTACTTGTTCAAGACAGAAAGCGGAAGCTGTGACGCTGAACTAGGGGGTCACGCCGCCCACATTTTGGTTTATGCAGTATGTCTGGCAAAGACTTAGCGCCTGTAGCACCAAGATGTCGAGGTCGGGGTTCCAGCTTGATGAATTTGTAGAATTAATGTCAGTGACAAAATTCTGTTGGTTATTTCAATTTTTGTGCCCCAATTCTCCAAGTATATAAGCTTATATTTATCTAATTTTGGAGATATATGAAAGGCAGAGTGAAATTAGAGTGTTTTGGAGTGCAAGGAAGGTAGAATAAAAGAAGAGAGTTGATTGTGTTTTATTAACTCTGTAATCTTGATATTCTTTGCCTTGTAACAAACACTTATTCTTCATAGTGATTAACTATAACCAGCAGATAAACATAGGACCGTTTTGATCTGAACCAGTGTAAATTTTTGTATCTCTTGGTTTGTTTACTGTTACAATTATCTGCTGCATGTTTCTGATTTTCTGCTTCTGCACTATTTCTGCAGATTTTGGTTTTCTGCTGTTACTGCAGTTTTTCTGTATTGTGTGCTTGCTTTGGTTTTTCAATCACTACAGAAAACAGAAAAAAAAACATACAACACAAATAATTCTAAGCTCAACATCTAATAAATAAAATAATTACCTAAAGAATCCCAAGTTTTCTAATGTAATCCAACTCTGGCAATGTCAAAATCACTGTAAGCTGCAACTTATGATTACGTGGTGTAACCCGGACCCTAAGCTCCTCGAGAGTTCTTTCTTCTCCTCACATTGATACCATAGAAAGAGCCTTTACAAGACATTATACGTACAAATGAGACCGGACCGTTTTCTGTGTAATCAAATTTCGTTGTCTTCTTGATTTGAATTGGTTCTTCCACCAAAATCTCATAAAAAACCCACTAATCACAATTTCCAAAAGCAAAAATCCTTTAGTCTCCAATAGAAGTCCATGAACGTCATTGAAGTAGCTAAGCAAGCAGTTACTTGAGTTGCAATTCTTACCGAGCGATGAGACTGGAATGTATCCACTCTTCGATGTTCTTAACACATTTTTGAACTATTCTCCGCGTCTGCTATTCTTACCGTTATGCATTATGCGTCTTCATGTCAAAATTGCAGCAAAATTATTCTGCCCCTACAGCGAGAGCTTGCCAACCCAAACCCTAAAACAAGAAAAATAAATAAATTATAGAGACTCTTGCAAGCTTACATGGTTGAAAAACAATTTCTCGTATGTGGGCCTAGGATTAAAAKACTCTATCTTTAGTCAATGCATGTGGTTTCTGAAAACTTATATATGCAGTTGACTGGCTTGGAGACAGCTTTCTAAAGGCTCCATCTCAATAAAATATATATACACTAAAAGTCAACTTTAGCCCTAACAAGATAACGAAACTACGTGAATGGTAAAGAAGTCAAACTGAAACCATAGAAATGTTGGTCATTTCAGTTTTAGTAGTTCAATCTAGTTGACTAGACTTTTCATTTCTGCGAGTTCCTATTCATCGTACGAAAGAAAGTTCAAATAGTAGAATCGTCAAATTTTAACATATCTTAAGAGCTCAATCTAGGAATACGTTTTTTTTCCTTTTTTTAATCAGCTTGGGTTGAAGAAGTAAAAGCCGCCAAATCTTGCTCTGGTATGGGTCATCATCAAATTGTGTGAGCAGGCCTCATATAGTACAACTTGCTGAGTAGTTACAAAACTTATCTCAAGAACCTTTCATATTGCATAAAAAAACAAACACCTAGAATAAGCTAACAATAATTGAGTTACTTTACTGGAGTGCATATTCCTCTTTCCTAGTTGAAAGATAATCTGATTTGGAGGCTAGATTATATTTCAGTTTCTAGATATTTTACTTGGAATTTTCTCTCCATAACATTCCTGCTTTAGCCATATTAAAAAAAAAAAGCAAAAATAGAGAAGCACATTTTTTTGCAGGTGCAGGGGAGATTCAAGCTTGAGGACTGAAGGCAGCTCTTTCCGGTTTTCCAAAGATGTTCATCAAACATTTTCTCCTCTTAGCGATGCTATCTTTAAGCTACGAAGGGACAAATTTAATGTTTGTGGCTGCTACGCTGCCTCAAGCTGAGGGTAAGACAAATGCTCCACTTCTTGCTGACAGGCATAGACACACCTGACACCTGTTCTTTTTCTTCCTCAAATTGTTTTCCTTCCTACATGAATTTTAATTTAATAATCTGTGAAGAAATATAGAAATATTTGTAGTAGATTGATATTCTTTGCAAGTATAATTTAACAACAAATGAAGCATTGCTAAATAAATAGCTACCGCCATGAAGTCCTGTCACGGTAATCCTTTTCTCAGTACCCAGATGAGTGGTTTAGTTTTTGAGCATTTAGTCGTTCGCTCAAGTTCTAAGATTCCAAATTATATTGGTGAGTCATTTGATATAAAAATGCTGAGATTATCTCTTCTGTAGATGATAAGAAAATGTTATCTATGATTGTGGTGTAGTTGATGTCCTCAATCAAATTGCCAAAACTATGGGGCAATATAACTGGACTTTTGATGCCATCACTGCTTGTGAAGTCGATGAGGAACCTGCGTCGCAAACAGATCCCACAAAGATCATTAATTGCAGCCTTGGACCTGATAATACCAGCCACATCACAGAGATGTAGGTTTCTCTCTCGACTATGTTGAATATCTTATGCTCCGGATACATTTGCAAGTATCTAAATTTTTTGCATAGATACGTGAAGTTGCTTTGATTTTTTTGGTCTAAGATGTGACAACAACAATTTGCTGTTATTTGATGCCTTTGAAAGTTCCAAATATTATAATAAACGAACTACAAATTTTAAATCCCTAATTCCTCTATCGTTACAAACAGCAAAAATGTATTTTGTTCCTGAATTTGATTTTAGCATCTGAACTGATTCTGGGTATGTTTTATTTTACATTTGTCAGACAATTCAAGCGTCAGAGCCTCTCTGGAGTGCTTCCACCTGAATTGAACCAGCTTCCCAGTATCCAGAAAGTGTGAGTTAAACAAACAATCAAGACACACAAGCGGGGACGCACAAACACATATATCCAATAATATATATATCGAGAGCGAGGATTTTTTATATAAATTTTTAACACAAAATCTTAACACAAATTTCTAATCCTTCCTTTATATATATATATGTAGATGTATGTTTATATATGCACTGTTTCTTTGTTTGATTGCCCATAAATTTGGGAGGAAGAAGCACAAAAAAATAATGAAAATTTAGGATTCTGTTCCAATGGTGAGAAATAAATATAAAAATTTTTCATCGAAAAATTGAAAAGAAAATTCAATAAATTGCTTCAAGGTCTTTCCTGAGTATTCTCATTTTCTTTCCCTTAATAGTTCACTTTAAGTGGGAACTTTCTAGTTATTTTCTGCTCTCGATTCTGCTTTGAGGCCTCGAATTTAGGTGAATTGGGGCCTTCTTGGCCATTGGGAGAAGTTAGAAAACCAAGAGCCAACACAATAAAAGCCAAAAAAGGCCAACGCATATATATAATAATAATAATAAAAGAAAGAGAAGTGAAAATTATTCATTAGACCAATCTTTTTGTTTGCTTGCAGTGATTTTGCCTACAACTATCTGAACGGTTCGATTCCTGTCGAATGGACTTCGTTGAAATTAAACTTTATGTAAGCAATCTCTATATCTTTAGTATCAGGTTAACCTAGTAGAATGGTCTTTGTATGACAGAATCTAATCAACGTTGATAATTCTCAATGCAGCTCTCTTTTTGGGAATCGATTGTCAGGCAATATTCCAACCCATTTGGGGAACATTACCACTCTCCTGTACTTGTAAGCTTTGACTTCTTGTTATACACAAATTTGTTTGTTGCACTAATGTAAAAATTGTAGTTACATAGWCCACAAGAAATCCATGTGCTACCCGGAATGAACTAATTATGATTGTAGTCTCACCTACAGAAAGTGAATTTCTTTCTCCACAAATGCACACAAAATGCAAATTGTAATGCTTCAATCACTCCTTAAACATTTTCTTTGAATGTTTAGATGCCCAAGTGTGTGAATGAACAAAGGTATTTTACAGCGTGTGAATGTATTAGCTATCTCAGTTATGTATTTTACCAGGGACCTGGAAGCCAACCAATTTTCAGGAACAGTCCCTGCAGAGCTTGGGAAGTTGGTTAACTTGAATACCTTGTAAGGCATTGACAATTGTGCTTAGTTTTTCCTATGGTCATTGTATTCATTGGTATTACCAATTAATTTTTGGCTGCAGGAGACTGTCCTCCAATAGATTGACTGGAAATTTACCATTGGAGCTCTCTGAGATGAAAAATTTGACGGACTTGTAAGCCTTTTAACATTGTTGTTGTAAGATTATGCTCAAAATTTGTCACAAGCGTAAGCAGTACTCTGTTGTTGTTGTTGCAAAATGCAGTAGGATGAATGACAATAACTTCAATGGGAGTATACCCGAAATTATTCAAAACTGGAAGAAACTTGAAAGATTGTAAGATCTTTTTCTTTCTAAAGGTTTTTAAACTTCCTGCATTCCTGTCCTTTGATCTTCTTAGATGTTTATTTGAATTGATACAGAGAAATTCAAGGTAGTGGACTGAAAGGACCCATTCCTTCATCAATCTCTGTTTTGGCAAAGCTAGTGCAATTGTGAGTGAATATTTATCAACAATCAACCAGAGTCTGAGTAGTTTAATACATTAATTCATGAAAGTACATTACTATAACTAGTGTTAGTGAAAAGATTTGTTCCTATTGATACTTTTATATACAGGAGGATTAGTGACATAGATGGAACAAATCAGACTTTTCCTGACCTTAGTAACATGACAAGCCTTACACGAATGTACGTTTGTTGCCTATTGCTTATTTTCTAGCTTGTAGAAGTACTACAATTATTCACTTTACAAATTGATAATATCTTGACATTGGATTTTCAGGATTTTGAGGAATTGCAGTCTTTCAGGAGAGATACCTATCTATGTCTGGAAAATAAATTTGCGAATCCTGTATGTTACATAATTATCAATTTGCAAGATTATATACTTGAAAACTAAAAACTAACTTCCTACATAGCATCTACTTACAAGGATGTCAAAATATTATAAGATAAGATTCACATCCTTGCAAACTTTGTGTGTTTCAGTTAATTAAAAAAAAATGTATTTCTTTGTTGCTGTTAGGGCATAAACTTTACATGCATGTGCTTAATTTTTCGTGCTTTCTCTTGTTTTCTGATAGGGATCTCAGTTTCAACAAGCTAACTGGGGAACTTCCCAATGTTGGAATCCCTAGCAATTGGAAATATATGTAAGTTAATGAAACCAACTTTCTGGATTTTCAGTGTTCATTTGGCAATGTCCAGCACACTAATTTGTTGATCTTTCTTTTGATCAGCATTCTAACCAGAAACTTTCTCAGAGGGAATATACCGGAGTCAATGTTGAGGGGAGGGATTAATGTGTGTGTATCACATCTCTTCGATCCTTTGAGTTCTTAAATTAATATGAAGAGTTATGAGCCTTTTATCTTTGTTTTATCCGTTCATGATTTTGATTTCCTCGATAATATCACTAATCTTTTAAATTTATATCTATTAAAATTCCCTATGTTGGGAAGGTCTCCATTCTTGTACATTTTTACATGTTCACTTGCATGTATTCCATATGCTATTTTTCCTATGAAGTAAACCTTGAAATTGTTATTCATATGATTTTCGGGGTAAATACATAGATACCCCTGAAGTTTGGTCTAAGTAACAATCCAACCCCTGTTATTCATAAAGTAACATAAACACCCCCAAAATTGGAAAACATGGTAGTCTTAACACATAAAAGTAGGGGTCTTAATGTTACTTAAAATATCAAAATGAGGGTCTTTATGTTACTTAATGAATAACAGGGGTGATTTTGTTATTTAGACCAAACCTTGGGGGTGTCTATGTATTTACCCCTATGATTTTCTTCTAATTGTAGAAGATTGGAGCTGATAGTACAGGGTTATCACGGTCATTATGTTACTTTTTTGCTGCTTCTATTCTATTATAGTACTAATATTAGAATTAGAGCCAAAGAATAATGAATACAGGGAAAATCATACACATTTTCAATTTCTTCATCATTATGAATGAAGTTTCTGGTTCTGTTTCTTTTTCCATGTAGGGATCTTTCATACAATAATTTCAATCAACAAGCTCCTGGGCAGACTGCTTGTGATGAGATGCAGTTAGTATATTTCTCTCTTTTAGTGAATCACTAATCTGCTTTGTTTGCTTGTGTAATAGTCTCATGTGGTGGAACGCAGTGCTGATCTTTGCTTTATCTATGTTATTTTAAAAGGATTCTAAATCTGAACTTGTTTCAAAGCTCTTCAGTGGCAAACAACCTGTGAGTTAGTGGAGCAAATAATCTTTTCATTTCTTTTCTTTCCACATTTTGTGAAGCAGTACTTTCTTGATCTTAAGTAGTCTCTATATTGTTCTAATTTTCTTTCTTGACCTAAACTAGAAGTGGAGTTCTCCCATGCAAGGGTGATGTCAAATGTCAACAATGTAAGTATCTGCTGGAAAACAAATGTTAAGAAGTCACCTAGAAAGTTATACTCCAGTTCACAAACTTGTTCTGAACTTTATTATTATTAATATTATTATTCACATTTGTTGGTTCCTGGATAATCCCCTATTCATATCAACTTAAAGGCATGGTGAGACAACTTTTTACCATGTCACAAGTTATTTATTTTTTAGCTTTTCCTGGTTCAACTGTATGCAATCTTTTGGCTTCTAACGTAATCAAAATATTAACAATGCATGTCCTATATGCTCCTTGAGAAGATAGTCTTTGACACATTTTACTCTTCGCAGATTGGCGCTCTTTCTACATTAATTGTGGTGGAGATGATGTAGAGCAAAATGGTAAGACATTTGTAGGAGATGGAGGAGTTGGTGGTGGTGCTGCCACATACTATTTAAATGACAACCATGGTTGGGGATTTAGCAGCACCGGGGACTTCTTGGATGATGATGATGAACAAAACAAACAATATACTGCAAATTCAGATTCATCAGACATTTCAGGATTATTCCAAAATGCACGCATTGCTCCTCTTTCGCTGACTTATTTTGGATATTGTTTAGAAAATGGCAATTATACTGTAAGTTTAGACTTCGCGGAGATCCAGTTCACAAATGACAGCACATATAGCAGCCTTGGGAGGCGCATGTTTGATGTTTATATTCAGGTAACCAGTCACAATCAAAAAATACTTTTCTATAGACATATCTTAGAATCAGATATCACTGATCTAGATATGGTGGAATGTTGGTGAATAAAGTTTAATGGCATATAATATACTGTGTCAAGCTGATGTTCACCTATAGCTTAGTCATAGACTCAGATGGAATTTGTTCCTTTCAGAAAGTGACGAACTAAAAGAGTTCCATTGAATTACCATGTCGCAGGGCAAACGAGTAGAGGAGGATTTTGATATTCAAGCAGAAGCTTCTGGAGTTCTAAAGCCAATTACAAGGATATATAATGCCAGTGTGACAAATAACATTTTAGAGATCCGTTTTTATTGGGCTGGCAAAGGAACTATGTCAATTCCTGAAAGGGGAATGTATGGCCCCCTTGTATCAGCTATTTCGGTCGTAGATCCAAGTGAGTGATATTCACTTCTTGCCATATCTTGGACACTGACTAGAATTTTACCATATTCTACAATCTGCTTTTGTTAATACCGGTTTAATTCTTATTGGTTTACCATTATTGCAATTAGATATGCTTTTAGAGAACTATTGAAAATCAAATAGATCAAATTTTGTGGATCAGGTAAAAAATAATGGATTCATCTCATACATATGTATTCACAGAATGAAACACATATTACATGTTGGTGTATGCTACTTAGAGCAATATAGTAAATAAGCTATAGATTTGGGCATACTTTAACTACATATATTGGCTAGAAGAAACAGAAATTTCCCCTGTTTCCTCTCCTAAAGATGGTTTATCTTCATAATCTATTTATGTGGTAAATGAAAGTTTTTTGAGTTACTAATATTTCAATAATTTAATTAAGTCTAGTCAAGATTGTTTGGAAGTTCAGTTTCATGCTCCAAACACTCCACAGTTCACTTTTAAGAATGTTTCTGATTATCATAATTGCTGCTTGGTGGGTTTCTTGGGCAGACTACAAGCCTGCAAAGAAGAACACTGCAGCAATTGTTGCTGGTATAGTTGTGGGATCTTGTCTCATAATCCTGGCGTTGGGTATCCTGGGCTGGAGACGCTATTCCAGAACCAAGAGGGGCAAAGAACGAGGTTTGGCCAGGCTTCTACAAAAAAGGAAACTAATATATAATTTGCTTTTTCATTTCTTCTTTTCAAGCTTAATTCATAATTCATAATCAATTACGGGAGCTAGCAACTATGAGATTATAAAGAAATGAATTGTGAAACTCCCTTCAAACATATATCTCTTTCTTTGGACAGATTCTATAGAAGGATCAGATCTCCAAACAATTTCTTTTACCTTGAAACAAATTAAAGCTGCCACTAACAATTTCGATCCCGTGAACAAGATTGGAGAAGGTGGATTTGGACCTGTTTACAAGGTATGCAAGCTAACTTTCTATCGCCACCAAAATTATCTTTCTTACTCCTTCAAGGCTCTGCTTAAAATGTAAGCATGTGTTATTTATATTTACTTTTTGAATGGCTGCAATGCAGGGTCTGTTAGCTGATGGTACTATCATTGCAGTAAAGCAGCTCTCTGCGAAATCAAGGCAGGGAAATCGTGAATTCTTGAATGAGATAGGCATGATCTCGTGTTTGCAACACCCAAATCTTGTAAAACTTCATGGGTGTTGTATTGAAGGGGATCAACTGTTGCTGGTGTATGAATACATGGAAAACAACAGCCTTGCCCGTGCTTTGTATGGTTAGTTGAATCTTTTTCGTTTACTTGATCTTTCATATCAGAGAAGAGAAATAAAATAGTAATATGTATATTCACGTGTATAATATTTGTTGGAATGGTTTCTGTTAAGGCCGTGAACAGAGTCAACTGGAACTGGACTGGCCAACTAGGCAGAAAATCTGCCTTGGGATAGCGAGAGGTTTAGCTTTTCTTCATGAAGAATCAAGATTCAAGATTGTTCACAGAGACATCAAAGCTACCAATGTTCTGCTTGATAGGGATCTAACCCCCAAAATATCAGACTTTGGATTGGCTAAGCTTGATGAGGAGGAGAAAACCCACATCAGCACTCGAATTGCTGGAACAATGTACGTAGTACACGTCTCTCTTTTTATGAAACTGAAAGTTATGATATTGTTTCAGATTAAAACCCTTGATCGTATCTACATGCAGAGGCTACATGGCACCAGAATATGCACTTTGGGGTTATCTGACGTACAAAGCAGATGTTTACAGTTTTGGAGTAGTGGCCTTGGAAATTGTTAGTGGCAAACACAATATGAATTATGCTCCAGAGACTGATTCCACTTGTCTTCTAGATTGGGTAAGTAACCAACTTTTATCAGTCACTTTTCCCTATTCCGTGTACTAGATGTACTTGTTTATGTTAACTATTGCTATGTCTTTCACAGGCCTGCCATTTACAGCAAGATAAAAAGCTATTAGAGTTAGTGGATCCAAAGCTGGGATCAGAATGCAACAAGGAGGAAGCTGAAAGGATKATAAGAATATCTCTCTTGTGCACCAATGCTTCACCATCGCTAAGGCCAACCATGTCCGAAGTGGTTAGAATGCTCGAAGGAAATACTGCCATACCAGATGTGATTCCTGAAGCAGGTAGTTATAGTCAAGATTTGAGGTTCAAAGCTATAAGAGAAAACAATGAACTGAAGCGCAGTCAGAAATCTGTAGCAGAAAGTCGGTCCCAGCATTCAACATTTTCCGAGTCCCATCAGGTTTCTTCCTCTACTTCTGCCCATGACCTCTATGAAGTTAATTAAGGGTCATTTATGAGGTATAAAGTGATCAGAGAAGGTTATAAACTATTTGAAAGCAAGAGCTCAGATGTCCAACTTTCGACATCTGTGCCCTTATGGACAGGCTCTTCTTCCACGTCTGCACATGATCTTTGCAACATCAATTCCAGTTCCTAGTTTATATATAATTAAGCC
>JANKKB010027446.1:0-10843 GCA_026225775.1 Bursera palmeri | reverse complement strand
TATTTACGTAGCTAATACACTATTGAAAGACGAGTAAAAATCTATTAGTCGCGACTTACGGTTGTCAAAGATAATTTTTTGATGTTCACATCAAAATTCAGTTATCAAAATTCTCCTAAAGAGAGAAGTTTTCAATAAATTTTTAGGAAATATGAACATATCTTGAACTCGTAATAAAGAGATTTATATAATGAAGTTATCCATCATAGGACCTAGATGATATGAGTTGGTTGCATTTAGCTATAATGCTCATGTTGAGTTGTTTTCTTTGTTTAGAGTGACTGTCCTTAAAAAGAAGCTAAAGAGGAATTTCTAGCAGCGATTAGACGGGGGAAGAAGGTGATTTCTTATAAGGTACTCAATTGGTTTACATGGGGTCATTAGAATGACGGGAGCTTTATTTGGAATAACTATAACACAAATACACATACACGTTCTTTTAACTTAACCAAAACAAGTCACCATCTTCCAATTTGAATGACTATAAATGAAAAAAAAATTATTTTGTTTTCTAATATTAATAAATGTTCCCTTCATATATCTAATTTTTTTTCAATATTTAAATCTATAATGGAAAAGAAGAATATGGTTGGGTGATGTTAAACGTTAATTGTTACAAATAAACTCTTAGTTTTGAAATTACTATATAAACAAGTGATTGGTTCCAAAATACTTACACTTACTGTACATTAACTTTTAATTATAAGGTCAAATGTAATTAAGTGAATTATAGAATTTAAAAAACAAAGGCATAGAAGGAATCCAAGACGTGGAAGCAAAAGCAAGTAGTGGAGAAAAATTAAAAAAAAAAAAAACAATAGAATATTGTGTTGGGTTGTTAGAAATTTTATATTTAGTTGATCCCTCTTTTTGCTTTCATAACTTGAATAATTTGTGACAGAAGATAGTTTATAAAAGAAAGTCAAACAATTCCAATGGTTCACTTCACGTCTCATCCCTTGTAAGGATGGCCATCATATATGGATGAAGCATCCGATGCTCAACAACAACAAGAGGTTGCATGGCTGATGGGTCCATATTGGATACTTATTCTTATATAGTTGCTAGTTTATGAGCTTTTTCTAAAAAGTCTAGTGCTGCTACTAATTCAAAAGGAAAAATGCTTTTAATTATCTTAAAAAAGCACTTTCAAGTATATCCATCTTAAATAATAATCTATCCGTCTTGAAACATAAATAACTTCTACTTTTACAGTCAAAAACTTATCCACATGAAAGCAGACAAGCAAACAGAAAAATTTATTAAAATCTTCGAGACTCTGGACCACTTCTTAAAAATGGTAATGGTGTGGTATGACTCCAGAGCATTTGGTTGCCTCAAGATCAAGAAGCTCTTTTGGATATGTAGCCCATTACTGTGAAGCCCATAAAGTATCTGTTGCACAGTGCACTCTCATGTAAATCCTGGAGGTTGTGACACATCTTTTGTTTTTAAAGTTCTTTAATAATATTCCTTTGGCTCTTCCAGGGCCCGGACGACCTGCCTGGAAAACTTTCCTATCTTTTTCATTTTCTCTAGGCCTCCATGTGGCATTCGTGTCAATTAGTGGTGTCACTATGGAGAAACTGCCAAAGATTTTTATGAAATTTGCCTGTGACTTCTTCATCTCCAGCACTACTAGAAGAAACAACCTTTCAATCCTAGAACAACATGGTAAAGAAAGATAGTAAACTGTAAATTGTAAAGTCAACATGGTCTAGGATGAACAAATCCTAAACGAGTTAAGGAAGAGAAACCAGAGAAATTCTAATTAAAGTTAATGAAACAGTTTTTTTGTAAAAGTGTCAGCAGCGTTTTAAATGATGAGAGTCCAAAGATCAAGTAATTAATTAAGCTTGGTGGGTAATGCCGTAATGCTGGCACAAACCTTTTTCAAGACATGGACTCTTGACCATGATAATTGTTCTTTGACAATCATTTTTTCCACCAATTGTTGCATAACATTTGGGGTCAAAAGATCAATTCAAAGGAGTTCGATCATCTTGTAACAAAATATGATGGTTATGGAGACTAAGTGGATGTGGAAATTTCCGCATGTTAAAAGGTTTTCCACACCAACCATGCACCACTTCGTAAAGAATGCTACCCTTTCCCATACATTTTTCTCTTAAAAATTCAGCCAAAAGTTGTGTAGGTAAAGAAATTCTTGAAAGTTGAAAACCTTATTAATGTCTTTATGTATAAAGTTCATTATCTTATTTTTTTAATGAACTTTTGGGGCTAAAAGAAATTAAGAGATGCTTCAATGTAGCTCTTGACGGTTTCGGAACATTTTTTTCTTCCCATACATTAAAGATACAGTAGGAGAGTATGTGTATATAATTTAGTTCATCTTTTACAGTCTATGAAGTCAGAACCACAGAACATGCTTGACAGCAAACTAATTGAGCCACCAACATTGAATATGTTATATGAATGCTACCATGGTATAATAGTTATTATATTTATAGGTATGTCAGTATCAGGTTATAAAGAAGGATAGTCACGCTTATGATTCATGATATCAAGTGTAGTAGGAAAGGAACTAGCAAACTGTGTCACACCATTTGAATATTATCATTAGCATGTTCATAATGTTAGTTTATGTACAGCATGTATTGTTTCTTGTCATATTGATTGTTGTAAGCATCTCCTTATACCTCTCTATTATTATTAGTCTCTTTTGTCTGTAATTGGATTGATTACTACAACGACTGCTACTTGCTCATCTCTAAGATTGTGTAAACCAGCTGTGCGTGCAGGCACCAAGTTCCCCAGTGAAGAAAAACGGACAACGTTGAATATTGTCCAGAGAGAATACGGGCACGGCTGATAAATAATGATTTCACATATTGATCAGAATTAGAATGTCCCTTAAAGAACAAGCAAATGCCAGATTTTTTATGTCCTGAATATAATCAACACACCACATTGATCCATCTATCATCTAGCTGTGGTCCACGCTTTCACTGTAGAAATAACTCTCCTAGTGCTCCCAACCACCGCCAGATGAGTCAGATAGAGACCTGTAGAGATACCCCTACAGGAAATTACACAATAGCATACAAGGTTGCACATCAAGTCACAAACATCAGTCACCAAGACACTGAAATCCGCAACTACCAACATTGGCTTCTTAATTGTCTTTTGCTCCCGTATCTTAGAGGATAAAATGCAGTTAAATCTTCAATCCGAGGCATAAACACCACAAATGAAACATAACTCAAATTGCATTATAAGTCAACGTTCTAAGAAGTAGAAGCTACATATGCTCTGGAAGGCTTCTATTTGCATAAAAGAATAAAATAGCCTAGTTAATACAGGGAGAAGAAGATGAAAAACCGTTAAGGACACTCTATTTCTCAAGATTCAAGGATCAAAATCTTGTGTATATAAATTAGACTTTTATGCTACTAAAAATGGAAAGGTAAAAAGAAAATAGATCAAAGTCCAAAACATACTTTCAGGACCCCTGTACATTCCCCTATGGCAGCACAAAATAACTTACACCAACAAAAAAAAAAAGGAACAAATAAGGGGAAAAATAAGAGAAATAACTTATATGCAGTCCTCTCACTTTGTTCTTCATCGAAGGGTGCTTGGTTCAATATCTTTAAGAAGGCCAACTATCTGCTGCATGCTTGGTCGCTTCAAGGGAAGGTCGGCCGTGCATAAGTATCCAATCTTCAGGGCCTCCGTCATTTGGTTTTCAGATCCTGTATCACGAATTTTTGGATCAATAGCTCTTGATCCTTGGTTCTTCCTTACCAATCCTCTAACCCAGGTCACCAAATTTGACTCCTTCTCCTCAGGATAATCATCTCCAACAGGTTTTTTCCCTGTAATTAGCTCAAACAGAAACACACCAAAGCAATATACATCTGATTTTGGAGTTGGGGAGTCACAATCAGACTGGGAAAACTCTGGTGGTACATACCCTGGTGAGCCACGAGCAATTTCATCATCTAAGCCATTTCCAAATACCTTGGCCAATCCAAAGTCCGATAATCTTGGCTCCAAATTCATATCCAGATATACACTGCTAGCTTTAATATCCCTGTGAATTATTGGTGGTGAGCACCCATGGTGAAGAAATGCCAGTGCTCGTGCAGTACCAAGCGCTATTTTATGTCGAAATGTCCAAGTTGTCAAAAAACCTCCAGAGCCTACATTTTGGATCCCATTATTTTCATCTTCTTCCCATGTATCTGTGCTCCAATCGTCTGTTCTTTGAATGCCAAGTGGCAAGTCATGCAGCAAATTCTGCAAGTTCCCATTCTCCATGTAATCATAAATAGCAATCCTTTGATCCCCAGCTATACAATACCCAGTCAATGGAACAAGATTTGGATGTTTGATTCGACCAAGATACTCAAGCTCTCTTGCAGCTTCTTGGTCTGTCAATGTTGATCCATGAACTAAAACTTTTACAGCAACATGAATTCCACCAGGTAGAAATCCTCTATAAACAGGACCAAATTTCCCCTCAGCCAAAAGGCTGCCTCGATCAAAGTTTGAAGTTGCAGACAAGAGGTCTGCAAATGTGATATTCAACAATGGCTTCTCAAAAATAATTACTGGGACTGAATTTGCATGTTTAACATCAGCTATCCATGTGGTTGAATCAGTCTGGAATGAAAAGGGGCCTGAAACATTTTGATCTTCTTTGTAGGAGGTTTGCTTTACAACCCACATTTTTGGTTTCCTTCTACAACCGAAGGCTAGAAACAGTAGGCCAGCAAGCAAGGAGATCATTGAGAGGGTTAAAGCTAGAGCAAGCTTAAGTCCCTTGTGTTTGTTTATTTTTCTTTTGAAGAGGATAGGGTTTGCAGCAATTGGGCAGTTGTTTGATGATCCAAAGAAGGCTTTTTGTAGGAGTTGAGGGGATAACTCTGAAGCACAAAGGGTTAAGTTGTTGTAAGAGAAGTTAAATCTCTCCATCAATCGAATTTTTTCCAACAGAGACACAGGGATTTCCCCACTCAGATTGTTGTGTGACAAATCAATAATTTCAAGGTTTTTGACACTCAATATAGGAATTTGGCCAGTAAGATGGTTCATGGACAGATCAAGTGCATGCAAATTACTCAACTGAGAGATTTCATTAGAAATATGGCCAGTGAGGCTAGTTCCAGACAAATTGAGATACTCTAAACCCCAAAGCATTTCAATTCTTGGAAATTCTTGTCTGCTAAATCTATTGTAAGCTAGATTAAGGTGTTTAAGATGCCGAGCTTTATTCAAATTGTGGAAAATCTCTCCACTTAGCTGATTCTCAGACAAGTCTAGATAAATTAAATGAGACCAATTATAGCTAGAATTGAAGTTTACCTGAGAAATGTGCCCTTGAAACTGATTCCCGCTCAGGTCAATCACCTGTAATGGCTCTTGAAACATATCCATCACTGAACCCTGGAACAAGTTTCTAGAAATGTTAAGGCTAGTAATGGATCTCATTCCCGAGAAATCTGTGTCCCGGCCAAAAATCTCATTTCCAGAAAGGTTCAAAGTTTTTAGCTTAGGAAATGCAGCACCAAAACCATCAGGCAAGGAGCCATTTAGCTTATTCATTGAAAGATCAATCGTAAGCAAAGATTGGCAACTTATTATTGCTTGTGGAATGCTCAACTGAAACATGTTTCCATCAAGTTTCAGAACTTGAAGACTAACAAGTGAACTTATAGCTGCAGGAATTTCCCCAGACAAATTATTTTTAGACAGATCAAAGATTTCAAGCAAACCGAAATTGCCAATGTTGTTTGGAAGGGAACCGGAAATCTGGTTGTGGGAGAGATTAAGAATCTTGAGTGAGCCTAAACTCCACAAATCAGAAGGGAAAGCAGTGATTTTGTTGTTGCTAAGATCTAAAGATTCAAGCTTGCTTAACTTGCCAATGGTAGTATCAGGAATAGAACCAGAGAGACCCAAACCAGAAGCAACTAAACCTGTTACATGCTCCTTGTTAGCATCACAGGAAACACCATGCCATGAACAAAGAGGAGCAGAGAAGTCAGAATCTTGAAAATAGGTTAAACTCATATTCCTAAAGAACTCAGAGACAAAGAACCCATCTGTGTTGGGCTGTTGACAGACTAGAGGCTTGAAGAACAACACAAGAAGCAATATTGAACCAAAGAAACCAAACCCCATTAGTAAAAGGCTAAAACTAAGAAGTTGAAGTGAAAAAGGAAGAAACTTGAACAGTCGAAGCCAAACCAAACCAACCCTCAAAGCACCCCAAAACCCTCTCTCTTAACTTCCATCAAAACCAAAACCAGCAACAGCAAGTAAACTGTAAACCTGGTTTGTGAGTTTCAACAGTGCGACAAAAAGATTATTCCGGGGCTAGAAAACAAACGAAACAACCATTTTCCTGCAAACTGGGGAAGCGGTTGGCAACTGTAATGCCAGAAGACCACAAAAAAGTGACGATAAAAAAGAACCAAGAAAGTTGAAAAAGTAGAGACAGATAACAAACGGGAATCTTTAAGGACTTGAGAAGCTTTGGGAGTTTTGGGTGCTTCAAAGAGAAACCGTGAGCAGACTTTGTCTGGCTTTGCCTTGCAGTGTGTACAAAAGCCAACAAAACAAACAACCCAAGTGAAGAAAGAAGCAGTTTTGTTACGGCATAGAACACGGAACACAACTCTAACTCAAACTAAAAACAGTTTTCTTTTCTTTTCTTTATTTTATATTAAAAATAAATAAAGACTAATACAAGTGCTTTGGAAAGACAAAGACACAAGTATACACATTACACACAAAGAGAAAAGTGTATATTGGGAAGCTAAAATGACAGATTGGGGTAGTCAGGAGTTGAGCTTCATAAATGATATGAGAAGAGAGTGAAGAACACTGAATATGAGTACATAAATATCAAATTGGGTCGTTGAACGTATCAGTGTTTGCTGGTGGTGTATTCAATGATTCTTCATGAGTGCGGTTTCATCGCTTTCTATTTTCATTTTCATTTTTTTTTAAAAGAATTTTTCTCTCTTAATTTCAAGTTGTTTTATTATTATTATAATTTTTGCAATAACTTTTTTAAGTCCTTTTTTCCTCTAAAAGGAAAGTGGAAATTTCCTCTTCCAATTCCGTGAATACAAGGATTCACTTACCTTTTTTTTTTCTTCTTCTTCTACTTCTTTATCTTAGCAGGGAAAAAGGTGTCTTTCCATTTTCTTTTTCCAAAAATTCTATCTTTTTTAAGATTTTATTTATTTGACTTTCGAGTGAGACGAGCTTGCACATTTTTTGCTAAAATCATCAATAATTATATTATTAAATGAATATACAAATGACATTATAAAATATCCATTCAAATAGATCTTAAATTTCATTTTTATTGATAATTTTTAATAAGCTATTATCACAAGTATTAAAAATGTAACTATTAATATTAAATTTATAAACTTAACGTAATATCAAAATCATAATGATCTAACGACCTATTATAAATTAAACCTTTTAGATAAATTAATAAACTTAACACAAAATCTTAAATAAGAAAAAATATTTCTTCCTTTTATGGACATGTTATCTTTTTTTTTTTCTCACAAAATATTGAAGGTGAATAGGCATTGTTATATGTTCAACATTGTATATCTCAGAACATTTGATATTTATTAAATTAGTAAAATTAATAAGATAATATATACATACAACACCATTAATGATAAGAATAATAAATAATAAATGTTATATACTATTTAAGGAATAATTATGATAAGAAGGATTATTTGAATTCTTTACATAGTAATGTAAATATTTGTCATGTATTGTTTTAACATTCTCAACATATTCTCACCCTTCGGAGGACAACTCACATGTGCTTATAAAAGTTGAATGGGGTTGTTAGTATTAATACATTCTTTTATAATTTATTTTTAAAAGCATAAAGTTTATGTAAAATTCAACATTTTATTGGTTATTTATTTTATTTAAAATTTTAGTAAATTAGGCATTAGAATGGCAAGTGGGGGAGTTGTGCTTTGTTGACTTAAAAACTTAGAAAAAGGAGAGATCTCCTCCCACTCCATTTTCTTCTCAAGAGAGTGTGAATGAAGAAAACTTAATTGCTTTCCTTTTCCTTCTGTGCTCCATAAACAACATTATAATGGGACCATCCAGTACTTTTCACTTGAAAGGTTGAGAATGAATGTAACCATCAATCATTTCAATTTTATTTGGAGTATTATTTATGATATTTGTAAATGCTGCTTTTAACATAGTCAAAAATGATAAAGAAAGTGTTTCCAAATAGTAAAAAACATTTTCTTTAATCAATTTTCATTAAAATACCTAGGGAAGAAATGTATAGTCAAAAACACTTTTGTAAATAATGAAACACTTGCTACAGAAAGCACTTCATTTTCCATTTAGTCTTAGATGAACATTTGAGAAGAAATTTTGAGAATAAAATATAATTGTAAACGGGTTAAAAATGTGAGTATGATATGGGTCTCATCATATCAAAACAAGATGAAAATAATAATGTAGTTAAGAGTATAATAAAGATCATCCAAGTTGATAGTATGATTTAGATTTGGGGGTAATCTAATTAAATTAATTGTAAATGGGTTATGATGATTGAGTTGTTTTGGACCCACAAGACTCCTTTCTCCATGACTTGCCTCTGTACTTTTTTAATAATTGTGAATGCCCTATCGTGATTATTATACTATACTATATACTAATCATTCATCTTCCAATCTTAATTCAACCACTGTTCAATTTTTAATCAATATTTTTGCTAGGTTGGTCATTTGGGCTTTTCTTTTTATGTTCAAAAGTTATTAACATCATAAAATCTAATCAAGTGACAATTTTCAGTCGGTTCAAAACTCTTGATTGTTTGATGAGTTAACTTATGTTGATAATATAGAGAGTGTATAGCCTTTGCTTGCACATGGGTAATGTCATGGATAATGTCACTCTTCATCAAATATAAAATGATTTTTTAAGGAATAAAAATAAATAATAGAGAAAGAGAGAGTGTGTAGTTTCTTTGAGCATGCCAAGAACCGACAAGCAAAGAAGGTAGGAAGGAAAAAGGAAGAAGGAAATCTTAATGATTTGCATTGATTGAGGAAGAAGAGTAACATTAAATCAACCGACAAAATTAACTGTTATCATACTCTACTCATGCCACCACCTCCTTCCTAATTCTCTTCTCCAACTCCATTAGATGCCTGCCCTCCTCCTCCACTCTTGTCCAAACTCATATCGACATGGTATAGACTATTCATGGGCACATTTCATGTTATTAAAATTTACTTTTTAAAGAAACATTTTGTTGTGAATAAGGAGATAAATATTACTTTTTCCTCTCTTCTCACTGCATGTAAAAACACCACCATATGATGACAATGGAGTGATAGTTGGAAGATGCTAAGACCACTTCATAGCATGATGAAGAAATCAGAGATGGGTCCATTAAAGCTTCGAATCCCTTCCAAATATGCTGCTAATGATGACAAATATTTATATATGGACAAATAATAGTTAATGAATATTTATAATTTGATTTGATGCTTCTGCTTAAAGAGTATTAAAAAAGGGTTGAGGTTGAGCCAAGTTGCACATTAACAAGAACCCAATTTTATTCTTTATGAAGTGAAGAACTTGTGCTAGTAATTATAGGTGTATTTATTGTAATAACTTTACCTTGTGGCCCCAAAATCCTATAAAAAATTATCAATATGATACCATATCTGTGATGTACTACATTCTACTATTACATGGTTTAATTAGTACCTTGGAGAATTGATTTTTAGTATATGTGAAAGGTTCTCTCTCATGTTAAAGAGAAATTACAGGATTTCCTTGTTTTGGCTACAAAAATTTTATTTTTTCCAAACTAAAATTTTATGACAAAGCACAACAACAACAATAATAATAATACTGCTAAATTTATATAAGATTTTATTGAAATCATATACTGAGATTTTGTGATCTTGAAAATTTTATAAACCCTTCATGTTTTTAGTCAACTTTTATTAAAAATGACTATAAAAAAGTGAATAATTAATCAATTAAATTGAAATATACCATATTATATCAAATTTAATTAAGTTTGTGGATGTTAAATTGCTTTTCATCATGCAATAAATTTTAATATCACAAAACAAAAGGATCATTTGAGGTTGGGTATAGGATGGTCATGAAGTTTTGGTGAAGTAAATTAAGATGGGTTAATTATGGATAATTTTGAAGCAATAACCAAATAAAAGACTGAAATAATTAAATTAAAGATTAATTGATTATATCAAAATTTAACTGAAATTACAAACACTCAAGTGAGATTAATTTACCTTTATAATTATTAATTTATTGAATAAACTCCAGTATTTTATACTTTAAAACCATTTAATTAATTATACTAATATATTGGAAACACCTAATTCATTGTTTTATTTTATCTCCCAAACTAAAATTTTTTATCAAGTATTTCAGTATTATTTGTTGAAATTCCATAATGATTTTAGAATAATATAAATCTCTTATGTTGTCAATCAAATTTTATTAAAAATAACGGTTCAAGAATAGAATAATCAAATAATTAAATAAAAAAATTTAGCAAAACATATCACTATAAAAATAAATAAAAGACAATAAGAAAAGTTTCATGGAATTTCGTGAACTATAAAGCCGTGTGAAATTTCGAGAAACTTCATAGACGTCCGAGATTTAACCTTAAATAATTGTAATATATGGAAGAAATTCTTGAGTGATTGACACCAACGAGGCCAGATTCCATGCTTGATTAAAGTTCGAGCCTTGTGCCTCCATATGCATTGTCCAGTTGTAAACAATTATTCCTTTCACTTTCATATTTCTTGAT
>JANKKB010027445.1:0-10841 GCA_026225775.1 Bursera palmeri | reverse complement strand
GAATAACTAGTATTGATATATTATCGATCTTGGATAGCTTGTAAAAATAGATCATCGTTGTTCTTCATCGAAAAGAATTAAACATTTATAGACTTTCATAGATTTTTATTTTAATGACTTTCATAGACATTTATAGACTTCATTGAGAGATTGATAAACATTTATAGACTTTCATAGATAAATAGATAACTGAAATACTAATTTTTTTAAAATATTTTAATATTCATTTAAAAAATATTCGAGTCTTGTTTCATACACGGGTAGTGTTGCTAATCTTGGAAGGCCTTCGATTAGACGTACTATCTTGTTACATGTGACTCATTTTGTCTCATTATAAATTTTCAATTAAAAGAAAAAAATTATGTTTATCAATTCCACTTCCTTTTAAGAACGTAGAGAATGAAGACAAAATCTTGACAATTAATGAAGAATAAAACTTTTAGTAACCATTTGATGCTGATTTGGGTTCTGAGGTGAAGAAGAAAGGCTTCAGTGAGTAGAGTTTCATATTCTTCTTGTGGAAGATTTCATAAGAATGAAAGAGAGCACTAGTAATGCCTTTGTTAACATCGGTGGAAACCTTACAAATCTTAGTAGGAAACTTTTCTAGGAATGTCTTACACTCAACAAGCTTCAACCCGTATGTGACTTCTAAATTAGCAAACAATCTGATGACGAAGTAACCTTGACATCAATCTTACCACTATGGATGGAGAAAGTAGTTTTTTATTTTTTTTTTAACTTGAAAGACTTTGAAATCAAAGTCATAGCAAAAAATGAGAAAGAAATTATGAACTCTATTTTTTATATTTTTCATTAAAAAGTCTATAAAAATCTCTTATTAAAAAAGTCTTTAAAAGTCATTAACTTTTTGAATATCTTATAACTTTTATATACTTTTTAAAAGTATGGATTGAATACCCCAAGACTTGTATAGACTTTTTAAAAGTCTATAAAAGTCTTAATTGAATACACCTAAACTTTTTAATTTAAAAGTCTATAAAAGTCTTAATTGAATACACCTAAACTTTTTAATTTTATAGAAATCTTTAAAAGTTTATGAAAGTCTTAATTAAATACACTCTCTGAAGAGGTTGATACTGAAGAGTCAAGGGTATTTTGGGTAGGATAGCTAGGTAGACGAGAGAGTTTGTAAAGTTGGCTATTTTTTATTTTGTCCCCCTTCCTTAGCTATTTTGGCAAATGTCCCATAGGGAATTATGATTCACACCCACAGTGCTCTTTTAAGAGAGGAATTTAGTTAGTGTAATTTCCCATAAAACAACAGAGAGGAGATAGAAGAGAAGAAGGAGTAGAATGGGCGTCTGGGTGGTAAGGCCTCCGGCTCCAGCTGGGATAGGCTTGTTGAGATTGCACCAGAGTCAGAGAAAGAGACTTAAAGTTGTCAATTGCACTATCAGCAGCAGCTGCAGTGGAGACTTGTTGGAGGTTAATGAGATAAGGAAGAGGTGCAAAAAATGGGAATGGAAGGGCAAGTACTCCATTAATTACTTGGTTTCTTCAAATCCAAACTCACAATCAAGTTCTTCACTCCTTCTTGTTCATGGCTTCGGTGCCTCCATTCCGCACTGGCGCAGGTTTCTCTTTCAATCTTCTTACATTTTACACCATCCACACGTTTCATTATCCGGATATCTATTGCTCTCGCTCTACACCACCCACAAACCACCAACAAATCAATTTTCATGTGCAAGTAATTCGCTACTTTCAGGAACATTGGCACGCTAGAAAAGGCCTGTACTGTTTATGCCGTTGACCTTCTTGGCTTTGGCGCTTCAGATAAGCCTGCAGGGTTTCCATATACTATGGAGGCATGGGCTGAGGTATGCTTTATTTCCAAGCCTCCAACCTACAAGTTTGATCTTTTACTCACCAATGAAACTCACTTGCATACAGTTAATATTGGATTTCTTGGCTGAAGTTGTTCAGAAGCCAACTGTGCTCATAGGGAACTCTGTCGGAAGCCTTGCTTGTGTTATTGCTGCCTCTGCCTCAGGTATGTTTAATTTATCTCAACATATTTTTGTTTTTGCTTGCAAAGCCTTATCAGCCCTTTTGGCATCTGGGATATTCTACAAGAATCCAGTCGAAATCTTATTCGAGGGCTTGTGCTATTGAATTGTTCTGGCGGCATGAACAATAAGGCAATTGTTGATGACTGGAGGATCAAGCTGTTACTACCATTGCTTTGGTTCTTCGATTTTTTGTTGAAGCAAAGGGGAATTGCTTCAGCCATTTTCGAGCGTGTGAAACAAAGGTGTCGTGTACTATCCACTGAACATTGCCCTAAATTATCATAAGTAAATGCACAAATTTTTAAGAATGTAATGGCTGCTGCAGAGAAACTCTTAGGAACATTTTACTGTCCGTCTATGCAAATAAGGAATATGTGGATGATGTACTGGTAGAGGTATGTATTAGTGTTCTCTAAATGCGATTTTAATCTCTAAGAATTCATACATTTATCTGAAACTTGCAGATAATTAAAGAGCCAGCAAATGATGAAGGGGCACTTGATGCATTTATCTCAATTGTGACAGGGCCACCGGGGCCCAACCCTGTGCAGTTGATGCCCTCAATCTCCTTACCTGTTCTAGTTTTATGGGGTGATGAGGACCCATTCACGCCTCTTGATGGTCCTGTTGGTAAATACTTCTCATCTTTGCCTTCTCAGAAGTCAAATGTAAGGCTATTTGTGTTGGAAGGAGTAGGGCATTGTCCCCATGATGACAGACCTGACTTGGTCCATGAAAAGCTGCTACCTTGGTTGGCTCATTTTCTTGCTTCACCAGACACATCTCATGGCTGACGAATTTGTTCTCTTAATTTTTATTGATATCTGCAAGTTGTAAAGAAGTTTTATTTATCCAAAAAACAAACCGCCCCTGTACTTCTAAAGAAGTGTTAATTATTGTTAAAACGAATTCTTGTGTACTATTCAATCACTTGAAGCATATTGGGTGATTTTGGATCTTTTGTTTGATCCTAATGTCATAAATATACAAAAACTCTCAGTCTTGGAGTTTCATCAAAAAGTTCTTGTTGTTAGACAAATGACACTAGAGACTAGACTGTATTGAATTGGTTAAACTATTCTAATTATTATATATAGGATTATGATTTGGTTTGGTTTCTTCTAAGGAATGACAACGGCTTCTGATGAAAGTCCAAATCATTGGACCCACGTGTAACATTGAGGTATTACAAAGAGAAGAAAAGAATGCAATGCCAATGATTGTGGTTTATGATGAAGACCAGAGAAAAGAAGGAAGAGCTGATTTCTGTTGCAGACTTGTTAAATGAAAAGGGGTGAATATGATTAGGGTTAATTCACTAATAGTCAAGTTGAGGTGTTGGTTTGATTTTTAATAAAATCCTAATTTTTAATCAAATTTAACCTTAAGAGATATATATATGTCATTTTTAGATGAATTACTAATTTACTATAAGGTTTTGAAATACCTAGTTGTTATTGCCTGACACCTAGACAATTAGAATAAATCAACGTGATATTTATAATTCAATATCTTTTATGATTTGTGTTTATCAATTTGATCTTTCTGACGATTTTATTTTGACAATTTTGACGAATATTCTTTATCAACATATCTAACCAATTAGTCTAACAATTTTTCTATAACGGTATATTTATATTTTGATGTCGAACTTGACTAAGTTTTAAAAAAAAATTTAAAGTTTGCCCAAAAATTAGAACAACCTTTCCATTAGGTTATTTCCCAATTTAGAAATGATTACCACGCAAGATAAAAGAGCTTTCATGAGGGAACAATTGGGTTGGGCTGGGCTGGGCCTGACAGGAAATGGCCCAGTTTGGGAGCGAGCTATCTTTAAGTAGCCAGACACTCTGCTTTCATCTCGTTTACAGAAATTGATGGCGTTCGGTGCTCAATTTCAATTCCGGCTTCATTTTCCCAAAGTTGCATTAAGAAGTTTCCCAATCCCTTCTGATTATAAACCTAAATATTGTTCATTATACTTATTTTCTAGCTACAAAAACAATGTCAATAGCACTTCTGGTAAGAAAAATTACTTGGAATTGACGGACGAAGAGCTGATGAGAGAATGCGAAATGAAAACATTCAAATCATCCGGCCCAGGTGGTCAGCACAGGAACAAGCGTGAGTCTGCTGTCCGCCTCAAGCACATCCCCACTGGCGTCATAGCTCAGGCTGTCGAAGACCGTTCACAGCACAAGAATCGTACTTCAGCCTTGGCTCGCCTTCGCTCCCTTTTGGCTCTCACGGGTAGTATATAATTTTATTCAAAAACTGTGTAGTGTCTGTTGAATTATATTTAACGATTGAAAATTTATCAGAATAAATAGAGGCTTTGGCTGACACATATGTTATTTGATGATGATTGAGCTAGTCAGGAACAATGTGAATCTTGATGCCTATTCACCCCCTCAAGAACTGCTTCAAATTCTTCCTTCCAAGTCCACCCTTAGAGGCTCAAATTGTGGTCCGCAAATTGGACCTAACAATCCCAAATTCGTTTCGGCATGCTCTTGCTCTTTTTTCTTTTTATTTAATTATTCTAAATATTTACAAGAATTATAATTCTGTTATGTGTTTTATCAATAGGGAATGCAAGCTCTACTTGATCTAATTTACGCCCTCGAGGGTTCTATATCAGAAACTGCTAAGTTGTTGGGGTACGCTATAATGTATTAGAGCTGTGCCAATGCTCGAAATGGTCCTATTTACCTATGAGATGAAGCTTGATTATTTATTTTCATAATGAGAATTTAGCTTGCATTTCAAAATTGTTATCATTCTACTTGTTTATTCTTTCAGTTAAAAGGTCCCTTTATATGGTGATTTTCGTTTAATGTGGTAGGTTAAGCACTGGAGGATTATCACGGCTGATACTATCTGATGATTCTCTTCGAATGGCGGTGAATGAATTGAGGAATTCTAAGGTATGGCGTTTACTGCTATTATAAAAGCTATTATGATCATTTTGCATTCTAGTGTTTGGGTTTGGCAAAAAAATGATGTTTTCCTCATACAATTAATCAACTGTGTATTTATCTTAAAAACAGAGAAGTCTAATTGAGCTTGGATTTATAGACGTTTGTGATTGAACAGATATGGCTGTTTCTGGGTAGATTATCCAAATTTTATACTAGGGTGGGGGTTCTTTCCGAAGTTCATTCTTTGAGGATGATAGTGCTTTCATGTGAAGGATAAAATATTAATTGTGCTTGTTTAGATTTGCACAAAAGAAATGGGAACAAAGTAGATCATCTTCTCCTACATTTATAAAGTTCCCATGAAAAATGATCACAATGTTGACAAGTCAGTTAGAGGGGGTTCATAGTTGGGGATGAAAATCATATTCTGCAAAAGATGGTACTGTCCTCCTAGGAATGGAGCTTTTGAAGAAAGAAAAATTTCAAGGCCTTTGGATAGGGTGGAGAATTGAGAAATGAGGATAATTTGTGGAAAATCGAGGTGTTTTTCTCTTTGTTTCTTCCTTCTGCTAAATCTATTCTCTCTTTCTTCAAAATTATCTTTTGCTAGATTTTAGGTATTAAATTTTTAACTTTTTCCACTCTTTCTCTCTTGTGTACTTAACAGCTGTAAGGTTCTGTGCCCTGTTTTGTTTGTGTTTCTTTTTTTTGGATTTTTAAATACAAATGTACCCTTTATTGGTAAAAACTGGGAAATTTTGAATTTGATGTATTCCTTGAATTGTCTTGGCAGTGGAGTATATCTCTTAAGATGCTTTTTATTTGGACATGTTCTTAACTCCACTTGCTGCTTGTCAACTCAGTGGTTGACACCACCAAATAAATAAGGAGTCAGTTATCTTTCTCTGCTTCATGTGTTTGAACGCATGATCTAAAAGTTATCTTCTTGTTCTAATCTCAGCCATGTTCCTGTTTCACTCCTCTTAATCAAAGATGGTGAGGGGAGAAAAAAACTGCCTGATTTTGCTGGAGAATATAGTTGATATCAGAAAGAATGTTGAGCACATTTGTCAATGAAAAAATAGGGAGATTAGTAGTTAGATCCTGTCCTATGCACTTATGTAGGTAGTATGCTTAGAGATTTGTCAATGAATGAAACTATGAGTTATGATAATATTCCAATGTGCTTTTATATTATATTATTCTACTTCTGTAGGTGAATAAGATGGATATTGGACTACTCAAATTCTTGTTTGTTATTGATGTTAGCATTGTACTTGAGTTATTATATTAAATCTTGACTTTGTGTTGTGGGCTGTTGTAAATTCTACATCTATTTCAATTTGGCATCTACTTTGCTGAGTAATAATTTATTAGAAAGTTACTTTACAGATTTATTGTTCCTTCAGATACTTTTCAATGCCAGCCTGTCTCACTGTAGATTTTTTAATTAGTTATCTTTATTTGCAATTACTAAAAGAAAGTATTAATAAAAAAAAGCTTGTTGAGATATATATCTGCATTATGAATTACTAATGAGAAAAAGTGTAAGAAGAGGGTGGAAAGAAGGCTTAAGAAATTTATCTTATATTTAGCTACATTCATTTTCTATTCCTGCTCTTTTCTTTTGCTTTACCACAATTCCAAAATTTCTTGTCACAAATCTTGAATCGTTACTAGATTATACTTGGTTTATCTTTCTTTTACTTGAATTCTGAAAAATATGTGTGCCTCTTTTCTAACAAATTTGGATCACTAACTCAGAAATTTCCGGGTACTTGTGCAGGGCATGAAGCCTCTTAAGTAGACTTCTCCTTGGCACTACTTTCTTGTTTGGTAAATAATTTCTTCATTTTCAGACACTAGAAGGTGGTAATGCGAAGATGATATACCATTACTCCATATAGAATCTAGTTTCTCTATGAAACCTCCAACACCCATACCACTCTTTGATTTGAACCTGCCTACCATTTGAATGATGATGATAATAGCTGATTCAGAACTAACTTTTATAAAGAAAAATTCTCAACTCTGGGAAAATTTAAGAGTTGTATCAGCAGAGGAAAAGTTTCCCAGTTACTTTTGAGTCCCTATCAATAAGTAAAATTGCATACTAATCTGCTTAGATATTTAATTACATTGGATTCCTTTCGACATCTCTATTCCTGTTTTGTAATTCCTTTTATTTATTCGATGTTTTATTGGTAGCTAAAATTATGAAGGGACAGGTATTGTAAACAAAGTTATGTTATATGAACTTCTGTTGGTTCTTGGTTATTTAGACCCATCTTATAAACCATTTGAATTAAAAAAAGGGCTCTTTTTGTTTATTTACTTTTCTCAGCTAATCTGGTGGTTGATTAGGCACAAACTGATTATTTTCGTATGTGTCAGTAGTTGTTTTTCCTTGGAGCGGCATCTATCTTATGAAATGGGACCTAACATATGACACCCTATTTCTGAAACTATATATCTTCCTTCCACTACTTATAATGTTTTATTCGACCATCTACTTAGATTTATGAGAACATGCACTGGTTGGCACATGACAGTTGAATTTTCTTGCTCAATCATATGAAGGAAGACACGGATGATCGACTATTATCAGAGACACAGTCACATGGAATGGGATGCTTGAATTTTCATTTTGTCTCTTGTACTTGTTGGCTTGAAACTAGTTTCAAAAACTATCAACGAAGATTTGCCTGGGGGAAGTGCAGCAAGTTGGGGTTTGACCCAAGGCATTATCCTACTCGAGGCAGAATATCTACTCCAACAATCATCTCATCCACATCGAAAGCAGTCATGTAAGCCAGCTACTAGAGAATAATTTTGTACACATTCGTTGATGTATGATAGTTGATGCAACTACATATTCTCGACTAATATAAAAGCAGTGATTTATGTTTACCTCCTCTTTTGCTTTAGTTTGAGAGTATTGTTTCATTTGAGTCCAGGAATAAACAGACTTCGAAACGTAGAAGAGACATCAATTTCCTGCTCACTCGACTTGACTTGTGTTGACATAAGTGTGGTTTGTTGCTAATGATAACTAACTAGTCAGTGTAGAATGCAACAGAATTCTTTCTACTTTCTCAGCTAATAAAGTGGGGCTTCAACCACTACAAAAGAAAGAGAGAGCATATGATGAAGAAAAGAAAAAGTTTCATAGAGTCAAAAATGTATATGAATTATGATTTTGCTAATAGAAAGAGAGTTTGATGCAGGAGAATCCTATTCTTGAAGAATGAGGTTCTTTCCTCCACCAAGAAAAAAAAAAAAAAAGGAAGAAAAGAAAAAAAACCCTTTTGCCTCGTTGACTCCTATGTACTTTATTCATTTATATCCAAACCAAAAAGTTTTAGAGTCTTCTAAAACACTCTTTGTTACCTTGTTGACCATTAAAAGTAGAATTGTTGATGGCCATTATCAATTGATTCTAGAGTTTGTAGAAGAGAATCCAAAGGTTTTAGTGGTGTGGCCAATAACCACATATCTCTCCCTAATCTTCTTTCTATATCAGTTATTTTATCAACTGGTTCTGCTTGGGCCTACCATATATACTCCTATTTAATATTCAGAAACAAAGTTGTATCAAAAAACAATATTGTATCATTTATATGACAAATGGTGAACCTGTTTGTCAAACTCCTGAGTGGATCCCTTTTTTAAGTTTAATTTTATATCCAAATACCAACATAGTCAGATAAATCTCCTCCGTTTCATTTTAAAGATGCCATCAATTAGCAATAACAATTTTTTTGTCAAAGATTTTATCAATTCCATGTAACTACTTTGTACCATAAAGCCTTGTTTTCTTACATATAAAGTCTACAAAGGAAATTAACTACAGTACAACATAAAGTCTCAAAGAACATTCTCATATTTCCCACTTTAATTATGGCATGTTTTAAATTGTAGATTTGATTCCTCAATGCTTCTAAACTATCGGCTTCTCTTTCTCACTCTCTCTATTTATATTTATGTATGTGTACTTCTAGTGAAGCTTATCTGCACAGATTGCCTGCCTCCTACAAATTAAGAAGTTATTAAGAAATGGGGGTGGATATTCAAGGCAAGCTTCGGCTAGCTCTTGGCTCAGTTAAGGATCACGCAACAATTGGCAAGGCTATTCTATACAACTACGATGGCAAAGGCTTTTCTGATATCGAAATTGCAGTAGTGCGTGCAACTGGCCATGATTATGGCCCTATTGATGACAAACACATGCACGAGATCCTCTTCCTTGTCACAAACTCGCCAGGCTCCATTTCTTTCCTTGCAGAAAGGATCTCTCGTCGTCTTGGAAAGACAAGAGACCGCCTGGTGGCCCTCAAGACTCTTTTGCTTATTCATCGCCTTCTACGTGGTGGCAACCGCTACTTTGAACAACAGCTACGTAATGCACATGTTTCTGGCCATCTCCAGCTGAGTTCAAACTGGTTCTTGAGGAATCCAGACCCTTTTGTTTGCTTTCTGCACAAGTATGCAACCTATCTTGAAGAAAGAATGGGATGGGTCATCAATCAAGCTGGGAAGCTTGAACCTGTTTTGGAAACTCAATTCTACGATGAGAAATCAATGGATATGGTGTTTCGGAAACTGCCAAGATGTCAGGGTTTTATAGACAAGGTCTTGGAGAGCTCACCATTTGATTTCTTGCCTTCTGATAACCTAGTTCAAGTAGCCATGATCAACACCTTGAAAGAAAGCTTCCAGGTGTACATGGCGTTCTGTGAAGGTGTTGCAGTTCTTGTCAATAGCTTCTTTGATTTGGCAAGGCCAACAAGAGCTTTAGCATGTGACATACTCAAGAGGGCTTCCCAGCAAAGCCAAGAGCTTCATAATTTGTACGAGAAGTGCAAGCGGTTCATTGAAAATAAGAATTTAGAATACCCATCTGTCAAAATCATCACCATGGAACATGTTCTTGCCTTGGAGCAATGTTTAGGCTGTGAAACGACACCTTCATCGATGTTGAATTGTCTAACAAAGTCAGCCGAGTTGCAAGCAGCGATAACAGGGAAAGTCGAATGTGAAAAGAAGAATAAACACAGAAGTGATGTTAGTATGCCGTCAACACTTTTCTCATGCACACTAGAGACTAAAATAAGTAAGGTTTGGGTGGTGTTTGAAGATGAAGACTTCAACAAATCAGCTTTGCCCATTGCATCAGGACGCTTCAATGGTACAGTCAGTGACGACCTTCCTGTCCATCACACACCTGGAAAAGCCTGTACTTATTCAAACCCATTTGCGACTTGAGCATATTAATACAATTAGCATTTTGCAAAAGGTATGTGCTTGGATCAGAAATTTTCTGTTCGTGTACACTCATAACTTGATCTACTTTGTTCGTTGTTATCACATATTAACAAACAACGATCAGTGAATTGTGTGCGTTTGTTCCTTTTTAAGGCTTTAATTGTACATTTGCGTTGGTGGGCAGTGTAAAACTATGATCTCAACTTGAGAGAACAATATTGGTAGTATTGGAGAATAATTTTCAAATACTATTTATAAATTGAGCCATTAGATTGGTTTTCAAGAGTTTGATTAGATCTTCTGAAAATAGATCACTGGCCAATATTATTAATTAACTGGTTATGGATGGATATGTAAACCTCCATATGATTCTTGAAATCTTTAGTATATTAGAAGAATTTTGCTGTATGAGAGGATATATATTGTGGTAACTTTCAAAATATAAAAAATCCATCATGTGAAGCCATATATAATATAGGACAAGATATACATGAATGACGTTGCTATGGGTGATGCAACCGACGGTGAAATGACCGGTAAATTGTGGTTTAAAGGGTATGTCATTGACAACAATACATACCTCAAGTTTTATGGGTAAAATCCTACCGAGTAGTGATCA
>JANKKB010027444.1:0-10839 GCA_026225775.1 Bursera palmeri | reverse complement strand
TATATATATATATATCTCATGTGGCCTACATATGATTTGAAGATGATAGTTATAGTATATTTTTGGACCGTCATCACCTATATATGTACCAAAATCTAAGAAACACTAACCTAAATGTTGATAAATTTCATTAACATGACCCTGCTCATTTGGAATGGCAAAACATAGTTGATTAAGAACTATAATCACTTAATTCCATTTTGTCAATGTTGGAGTTTCAATCATGTAGGGTCACGCGTCACGCGGTGTCGATAAACTCGTTGCGACAAAGAGAAAAAGGGAAGACCCACTTACGTCAAATACAATCACGTTATCGCTCATTTCTTTATATGCTAAAGAAGTGCGAAGTGGTGGGCAAAGGCACCGATCCAAGCCTCCAAGCCTTGCGCTTCTTGCTTAATTGCGGAGTGCTACTGCTAGCTATTTCCTCTATTCTCTCTCCATCTGGTGAATCACTCAAAAGTTTTCTTTTTCTAGCTATTATATAGTTGTCTAGTCATCAAGTAAATTTCAATTTCAATATCTCTCCAAGATGGAGCAGTCCTGCTTGGGTGGAGGCGTGGTGGCACCAAGGTTCACCGTCAAGGAAGGTAGCATATTTCCAGCAAAGAGGAGGCTAGTGAAGAAGATGGCTTTTAACAAAATACTCCAATCTGTTTCTTCTCTGTTCAGTTCTTTCTGCCTTTCTTCTTCGGCCGTCAAGGAGCCATCCAGCGAGAACAGTTTCTTCAAAGTGGAAATTAATTAATGTGGATAGCATGGAGATATTTCCCCACTATATATAAGGTGAAATGCATACTGTACACTGCACCTTCCAAGCTTTCATCGATGTTAGCATAGCTACCTGTAAATATTGTTATATCCATGCCATTTATAGTTTATTTGAATTTAATTTTACTTTCATTTCTTGACTATGCTCTAAACCAGCTTTCTTAATGGGAAAAAGTGTGATGGGTACATAGAAAATCCTTTTATATTGTAATTATAACTAGTATCTTTGTTTATCTCCTTTAGACAATGTTGCCTATGATGTAAAGTTCAATACTTTCCTTCTTTATTTGAGGAATTTGTTGATAGCCCCAGGCAACTAATCATGGGTCCACTCCATGATTAAGCAGGGAGATTGTGTTAGTTATTTTGTATTCATCAGAGAGTGTCGATCACTAATATTTATATAATTCATATCGTATCAGATTTAACCTAAGTTGAGAAGCAACAATGATCCATCACTTTCTTATCATATAATAATGTAGGAGTTGGGGTCATTTAGAGTTTTAATCATATTCAAAGTAATCAAGCTTTCTATCTCATCTTCACTTAATTGGTTAGTTGATTTTGCAACGTCTAATAACAAACTACGATTAATCCTAAGCAGACCATTTAATTATTTGAAATTCTCAAAATTAGAAACGAAATTTGGACCTGTGATTGAAGTTTTCGATGAAAGAAGGTAGCTAGAGCCCACCAAACGAAACGCGTACTTTCTAGTTGGTCACGATCATGGCCACGTCGTTATCAAAAGAAATAGTTTTAGCGTAGGCTTCTCGTCCGCATTAAATTAAAATTAGTGGAAGACGGTAAGGGAGAGAGAGAGCAGCCTGGGACAAAGAGGGTCAGCAAAGAAGATGAGGAAAGTAAATTGGTATCCATTGTTTGCTTCTCCTGATTAACAAGACAAAACGCAAGCCCCAGCTAGTCCACAGCTTCTGCTACAGAAAAACTTCATATGTCGCGTGAGCATCAACAAAAAGAGATTTTTTAGCGAGTTCTAGGAAACAGCTTAGCATATGCATGTCTTTCCTAATTAACCAAAATGATCAGAGCGGACTGCGGAGTCAAGTAGGCCTTTTCAAGATTTTATGTGTCTCTTCCAATCATCCATACATAACATATCATGGTCTCTGTCAATCTTGATATAATTCCTTTCAATAACAATATCTTATATAATTTCATGATCATCACATCTCATCTTAATCAAATCAAATACTTTCCAACCCAAGTGATGGGTCTTGCGTAGGATAACATTTCATTAATTAGTAATATTAAATGTCTTGTTAACGTTTGATTTAATCAAAAAGCTGATGGACCAAACCAGACTCATCAAAGAGATTTGGTAGGATTCTAATGAAAAGCTAGGTAAAGAGCTCACCGACATGAGCTATCAGAAGTCTAACCCAATCCCACTAGTTATCAACCATTGCATTCCTGCCATGTGTACTGAAATGGCCTTGCAACTTAAGACGTCTCCACTCTCCAATCCTCTTTGCCTTCTGGCTGGGGCAAGCTTTTTTCTGCCCTTCATCGGTTGACTTGGTTATTCTAGAAGGTAAAAAGACCCAGGAATCGAAGCCGTTAATGTTCATCAAATTCATATTCTTTCAATGGCTCAGATGAATTTGACGGGAAACAGAATTTAATAAAGAAAAATAGTACAGGGGCTCGCTGTTGCAGGCTGACATTTCACCTTCGGTAAAATTTATTGTAACCTGGAATCTGACACCACAACTGACATTAAAACTGTACATAACTAAACGTATGCTCTAGGCCGTACGGAACAGCGCAAGGATCTGGGCCGTTGAAACCTGGGGCCGACAACCAACGAACTGATCAATCACTCTGTCTTCCTGTCAGTTTCTTAGTTGAAATTTTATTTAATGAATCACTTTCTCTGTCTTCCTGTCAGTTTCTTAGTTGAAATTTTATTTAATGAATCACTTTGAACTGTGTCTCTATTAATGATTAAGTTATCTTTGCATCATAATAACAATTTTTAAATCAACATGCAAAATTGCAATATTATCTCTACTCTGCGCACTGTTTTTCTTCGCTTTGTGCTTATTACCAAATTAATCAACTCAATTAGCTCCTTTGATATTTGTCTTAGCTTAGATTTTCCAAATAAAATTCTACTATACATAAATAATTTAGATGAAAATATAGCTACATATGTGATAGCAGCATAATCAGCATTAATTACCTTTAAATGTTTCATATTCCTTCTTCAGTATTCTATACGTACTCATAAGAATAATTGTGTCTATGATAAAACGTGGAAAATATATGAATCAAACAAGTATTAAATACGAAATATTTTCTTGTTCACATTAATGAAAGAGATATTTGAATCAAATTTCAAAATTTCCAATCTCAATCGTGGTTAATTCCTAATTAGCACAAGTTGGAATAAAAAAGTATTGGTAGGGATAAGACTCTATTGCTCGAGTAGTTGCAATCATGAAATGGGGTGGTGGAAGAAGAAGTATTTAATTGAAAGGTATGATATTGAATTGTTCACATTAGTTCAATCTGTTTCTACTCCATCTTAATTGACCATTGTCTTTAGAGAATTTTTACCCCTATGATTTCTATTTTCTTTTAAGAAAATGACCCTTGGTTGACCATGATAGAGTTATCAGATACTGTGTTTGGTATTCACATTCGCATAGATATAATAACACCATTGTGTTACCGGTACTTGAACGGTCTTGATTAGTAAAAATATTACCTTACTTTTAATGAGCAAACATTAACATTAGCATGAATATATATAGCATGTCAAATCACAACCAAAATTGAGAAAAAGTAGCATAGTCGGAATCATTCATTTCGGCATTGACTTAATTAATCAGAACTCCAAATTTGGATCCTTCTTCCACCTTTGTCAATGAAAGAGGCCCGCAAAACAAAGTGTCACGGGGACCGACCTGCCAAAAACGATATAATTTAGAGTACTAACTAACCAACTCTTGTTCCCTTCAAAAATGGCTCAAAAACAGTAATAGAAAATGACCCAGGAGAGAAAGAGATGAGATAAAGTACTAAGAATTAATCCTGGTCCAGGATGATTTCAGTACGAAAAGAGAATGTATCAATCTAATAATATATGTGATGAATGCCAAATTCCAAAACCAATTAGGATAATGCCTAACTATCTTTACAATCATCATTTAATAAATGTCAGATCGTTGTTAATTATCAGTACTGAAACAAGGATCTAAGATTTTTGCCCTATGATTACGGAAACATATTGTGTTTTGTTGTTTTGAGCGAGCGCCTATATCGTCATTATTACCTTGATTTTAATTTGAAGCCTTGGCCAGCCCAGTAGTGCAAAACAGATGAAATTCTGGTGCGTTTCCACCTGGTTGCCCTTGCTATAGAATGACAAAGACACGCTAAAGAGTTGGACAAGGAGGCACCCGTCAAGCAATAGATGTTAATCATTCTTTGCCCCTTCTGTCAACAGCATTCACTATAAAGGGAAAGACGGTCCAAGTCTAAGCTGGTAATAAAATCCCATCATTACATTCATGATAATTTTAGATGGAAAAGATCATCTGTCTTTCGTTAGCTATCAATATAGCTTAACTACAAATACTTTCCGAAAGGTTCTGTTGATTAATCATTATGACATTATCTCACTGATTGGATTGTCAAATGAAGCATTTAAGAATCTATCATCATACCTGTTGAAATAATTGATGTAATTGATTCTTGATTTTTTACTGAATTTGGAAATTACCTGAAATAAAATAAAAATAAAACAATCATATCATTTGCATTATAATTATATATATTCTTATTTTTCAGTCTGCTTCATTTACTCACACTTTCGCTTGTGATAAATGTTTCTGAACCACAATTCAAAGTTAAAGCTGAATGAAAGTGGACTTTTATATCTTCTGAAGACGCAAAAGCAGGAAATGTCTACGAAGCTTCTATGGAGTTCCGAGTAGCAATCAATTGACAGTAATAAATATCTAATTCATCTGTTTAACTGCTTTAGCTTGGAGAATGGAAAGGCGGTAAAAAGTAAAAAGATTTTATATATAAAAAGAGACATCTTTGCAGGCCTCTGCACAAGAGAAGAGTGAGAGCGAGCAGAGAGAGGCGCTCTGGCAGAGATGGTGAAGCCGTGTGAAGAACTGAACAGGAGCAAGGCAGACCCAAGCGAGGAAATAGCCAGGGGCGTGAAAAAGCCCTGGTTCGACTCGAAGAAGGGAAGTGTGGTGCCTGCAAAGAGGAAGCCAGTGAAGAAATTGATGTTTGATCAAATTCTCCAATCAATTACTTCTCTTTTTGGTCCTCGACGGTCCCCTTTCATGGCCAGAGCTTTACAATCTAAGAAGGTTAGCAGCTTGGTGAAGATGAAGATGGCTTCTGAATCAGAACGCAAAATATCCAAAATGAACTCCAATAAGAGCATTTTTCCTGACTCCTGAGTGTTAGGATTCATTAGTACTTCAGATTTGAGTTTTGTTTTCTGGGATCTTACCAGAACGTTTGTTCATGGCTAGCTGTATTCGGAATGGTTTTGAAATGATCAATTATATACTTAACCTTCTGTTTCGTTTGATATGTCCTGGTGCTTGTTCTAGCTTTTAATTATGATTCATGTTGCAGTTTCTGAGCTTTTAATCACTATACATATACAAAATTGTCTCTTCAGCAACTAAAATTTTATCAGAATTCACAAGTTAGGAGTTCCAAAAAATTGCAGATTACCCTGTTTAAGGCACCAGCCGAAGTACGGACCCTGTAGCCCCGCAGAAACCAAAAAGAATCCCCAGAAACTGAAGTTGAAACTTGAAATTCTTCATGGAAATCAGGTTCTGATTCCGAAGAACTGAAGGATTTTACTTGGAGAGAGTATTCGATAGACTAAAACCGATTCGGAATCCACAAAAACCTGACAAATGTTAGACGTATTTAGGAAAGACAATTGATGTTTCCTTTGTTCTTATGGTGGTCGTTGATTGACTCTAGCATTAATCATACGGAATGATGGATGGCTACGTTTAACCAAGTTAATCCACTAAATTAACCTCCCTTTTTAGCTAATCAAATCAAAGCATACTGTTCTATTTTTGTGTAGACTGGATCCTGGTCAACTTTATTGGTCCCCACAATTGTTCTGTTGGGTCCATCACATCAGTAAGTCCAGCCCAACTAACCAAAAATAAGGCCCATAATATCCAAGACCAAAAGAATACGAAAGAAATAAAGTAAAGCCAAATTACAAAAGTCAGGTGTTCGAGCAAAGCAAGTGACAGTGAGGTGGCATACATGGGAAATCCTACCTAACACATCTATTGATATCTGTGCACTCATAGATTTGATGCATGATAGGGTCATGTACTTTCTAGGTAAAAAAATACTTTCCATGAAAACGAAAACCTTAAAATTTGAAAGTAAGTGTCATAAAGCTGTATATTTTTATGAAAGGAACACTAAAGTATTACTATATTCGACGAATCAATTTTGAGTTAACAACTGAAAACGATAGAGCTAATCTTCAAGAAAGAAAACAAGTGTTTTTGAGTTGTTTTTGTTTGGTCGTTGAACATTGCTTCTTTGTCTAATTATGGAAATCTAGACAAGTTTGTGTGTTTGTCACGGCATATAAAGTTAGTCCAAATATATAAAAGATGATGCGTTGTCTCAACCAATTTATATAAGATGATGATGAGTAGTTGATCTTTCAAATAAAGATTGGATTCGCTATCAATTCAATAGATAAATTCAAAGCCTTAAACTCTAATCAGTCACATATACATTTTCATATTGATAATACATATGCATAAGCCACAAAACAATTTATTTGTACTAAGAGTACCTTATATAATTATATTATTTGATTAAAAATATTATATTATTTATGTTTTTCTACTAGAATCTATCAATTGTTATTAATTAAATGAATGAGAAAGTAAATACATATATAATAGTTGGGTAATCTTAATGCCTACGTAAAAGAATATATTAAAACATCTAAAAGTTCGTAATGTCTCTTAGATTCAATATAATTTTATCATAAAAAGTTTATATATTTTTTTCATAATATATTTGATAATTTTATTATAAAAAATTTAGATTATTTTTTCTTGTATACAGATTTCAAAGTGTTATTTAACCTATTTAAGTTTTTTCTTTAATACGTATGTGTAAAGTTTGATAATATAAGAAAAATTGAGAAAAAAAAGTCCATTCGAATAACAATAACTAGGCAGTAATCTATTTGGAAGGTCAAATTTGTAAATTTGTTTAGGAGGAATATCCACGGGCTCTGCTAGCCAGCCAGGTGGCATCATTACATGTGACATTAACCTTTCCTTGGATATTCGATTTGAATATTCTTAGAAATGCACCACCTGTTGTAAACGTGGCACGAATTTATTGAACAAATCGTCCTTTATAGTACGAAAGCTTCCATTTATGGGTTGACCATTTGCCTTGCAGCTGTCTCGTTTCCCAAATTCAGAAAAAAAGTATGTCGTCAATTTAAGTAGATATTCTTTCTTGTCCGCAATTGGATAAATTACATATTCATCCCTGACTTCTTAATTAATTCTGTCAGGACAATACTTAATTCATTAAAGAAAATAAAAATGGAAACTTGTATTAACCATTAATGTATAATTTCGTTAGTATTAATACATTAATGTAAATTATCCTTCCTTTCAATTTGAAGCTACCAGTCAAAAGTGATGCTGATTGAAAGTGGAATGATCCCTTTAAATTTTAACTCCAAAGTCTATATAAATATGGTCAAAGACTCAAAAGTATTGGCTACATTTACTATTATTTTAAATAAATTACACAGTATAGGTTTCCTTCAGATGAAGCTTCCAAGATGTTTCTTAATAGGAACCTTCATGGAAGCTTCACCTTTCTATTTACAATTTAATTAAGTTGATAAACTCTATATATCAAAATAATTACATACCCTAATGTTCGCTTGATCCATTATAACAAGTTCATTAGGTAATTTTGTCAAATAAAATAATTTATATGTTTCGTTAATTATGTAAAAAGGTGCCTGCAAAGAGTGGTAAAGCCCAACAAGGTTACAAGAGTTTATACATAGAGAGAGAGAGAGAGAGAGTACTTTGACGGCCTATTTACAGGAACAAGGAAGAGGAAAAGAAGCTAGCAGGCTAGCAGAGATGACGGCGAAGACATGTGAAGAAGTGAGGTGGACCAATACTGACTCAAGCCAGGAGATTGGGGGCAGAAAAGTGTTTCAGTCCAAAAAGGGAAGCGTTTTTCCTGCAAAGAGAAGGTTAGTTAAAAGAAGGACGTTTGATCTAATTGTGAAATCTATTAGTTCTCTTGTTGGTTCTTGTTGCTGCACTTCTACTACTGCAGCTTTCCAACCTGATAACGGTAGCAGCTGCAAGATGGAGATGTCTAATATGAAGTCAAAGAAGGTGATATTGCCATACCTTCATCCACCATACCAGTAAACAATAGTTGTTGTTTGTTTCTTTAGTTTTGAGTACTTTTGGTTCCACACTTGTTGTACTGGCCTTTTTTGCCAGAAAAGTTCCATGTATGTTTCTACTTTAGTGGGTTTCAAAAGATAATAATTCTCTGCTTGATTCTCAGTTTCTCTATTTCTTTTGCACTCATCTGGGCCTTTGACCGCATCAAAGATTGACACAGAATTTTATAAAATTCTCAAATTTGGAGTTCACAGATTGGCAGATGGCACAGTTTAAGGCTCTATTAAAAGAACTCCACAGAAACCCAAAGAGTCAAAGACCCAGAAATTGAAGCTGAAAAAAACACTAGCATGTTAGACCTATTCAGGAAAAAAATTTAATTTAGTGTAGTTTTATGATTGATTCCGACATTTCACATTCAATGAATCATGGATCACTTCATCTAATGATGGGTCTTTTGAACCTAATAATATATTAAGATTAAGGGATAATTAAAGCTTAATTTTCTAACTTGTGGGTCTCATAGGTTTTAACATTTTTATGTTTAAATAAACAATTCAAGATATTATAATCATTTCTTTGAGAATTAAATTATTTAATGAAAACGCGGTTTTCAAAAAGAAGCTAATTGTCAACTTTTTGTTTCGTTTTGCTTTTTCGAAAGATTCTTTCTTCTTTTTGCTATTTCATTACCCGTTTATCAACTATTTTTCACTTTTTTTTTTTCTTAAACTAAATAAATCCAAAAAAAATGCATGTGAAGAAAAACGTGTTGAACTTGACCGAGTGAACAATGATGAAGAAAAATCTAAAGATAGGGATATTCTGAAAGAGAAATAAAGACAATCTCAACCGTCCTTTTGTTTTTTTTATTCTTTATACTTTTAGTAGTAAAATCAACCAAATGCTAGCTTATAAACCTATTCTTTTTGTTTAATAAAAATATGAAAAATTATACGAACAAAGAGAATTCAAACTTCACTTTTGGTGATTGTCACTTCTTTATGGTTTACAATATATTTGAAGTGTAAATTTATATTTATATTTACAAGGAGATAGTATCAAAAACTATTTTGACCTAATATCAAAAATTATATATATAAAATAAGGTCAAATCAACCAAATTGACTTAATACTTATAATCTAATAAAATAAACATAAACATAACCCATCGTCAAATAAATAAAAAAAAATCCAAATTTCACCTCCGACAGTAAACAATACTCTTGATTTTCAAAGCATAAATACGTAATTTAATTTAATAAGAAAAATGAAAGAATTTCAAAGAAAATGTATAAAATGGAGCAGAGTGAAAAGTAAAGTCTCATTTTTTTTTTAAGTAATCAATCATGTCAACAAAAATAAGTGGCCAGATGTCAAACTCATATAGGTTGCTTGTTTGCTTAGCTCAATCCCAATTTTTCCATGCTATATCAAATACTATAATTGTCCTCTTGCCATTTCATCAAACTAATTAGAAGTTAAAATTGGGGCTTAACTTGTCAGTTTCAAGTTTATCTGTCCTTGATTAGATCTGAGCCAAATCTTATGGATGTTTGTGACTTCTCCCATTTTTTTATAAAATGAATGAATGCTGGGAAGCAAGTTCCCTAATCTGATGATCTTACCTTAAAATTAGCAGAAGTAGTGAATTTACTAATGTCTCCCTACAGAAAGGCCCCAAATCTCGGCGCCCACAACGAACAAATCTATTGAAAACTAGGTACTTTTTCCAGTAATTAAATTATTGTCAGTTCCGTCTGATTTTAAAGCTTGTAATGATTGCCTTGTCTTAATTAACTACATAAAAACTTGTCTTTTATTTAATAAGGGTCAAGAGCCAATATTATCTTTAGTTTTTTTTTTTTTTTTTAAATAATACTTTTGTATCTATTTATAGTTAAATTATTTTAATATATGTTTTAAGGACACCTAAAAACAAAAAATTTAAATAAAAACTAATAAATATGCATTTTTTTCTTAAAAATTATCTTATTATAAATAAGCCATGTAAACTTTCATCATGATAATCCATATAAATTTATATACTGTTTTCTAAATTTGAAGAAACCAAAGATAATGCTTCCGACTCAATAAGTACGTTTCAAACATTCTAATGGGAAAGCTCTTAATTTTTTTCTTCTCTTGGAAAGAGAAATATGAAGGCACTAGGCAGTCACTTTTCAACTGTTCTATTCCTTCTAAAGATAGATTCAAAGAAGACCAATAGCAAACCCCAGCAACTGCATGTGCTTTGATAGAGACAAATTTTCTATGAGTAAACAAGATCTGGAAACGCGCATGAATTAAATGTATTTTTGTTTAATGGGTCGTTTTTACCAAATAGTGTTGAGCGTATATCGATCATCACTATCTTCTGAAATTTCCTACCTACATCTTCAATTTGATGATTTTGTGGATAACGACCATGCATCGCCATCAACAACCTACTATCTTCAATTTTCTCGCTTTCCCATAAGGCTGCTTTTACCTAGCCTTGTAAAACAACAACCTTAAGTAAGGAATCCCCTTTTTCTTTTAATCATAAATGGTGATAACCCCGAATTCAAAGAGAAAAAAGTTGTAAAAAATAATTGCTGTTAATGGTGAAGAT
>JANKKB010027443.1:0-10838 GCA_026225775.1 Bursera palmeri | reverse complement strand
TTTATTAGATTATAATCGTACTAGAAGTATTTGTTTTATGAGTTCATCTTTTACTATAATATTGTCATGTTGATATATTTTCGATTTTGGATAACTCATAAGAATAAATCATCTTTGTTCTTCATTGAAAAGATTTCTTAAAACAAATGTCATAAATTTTTATCTCTATCCATTAACGCCATATTTTCTGATTGTTTGTTTGGGATGTGAAACATGCAACTGAGTTATAAAATAGGAATCAAGTTGGTAATATTAAAATGAAACAATCAAGTAAATCTCGAAGTCTTGCCATTATCATTATTGTCTATCATTTTAATTTGTATCTTAATCATTTATCCTGTCACTATTTTATCCCAATTTTGTGATAACCTTTTATGTTAGATTTTCCTCTCTGTGGATTCGATACCTAAAGCTATGCTACAACAACCGCTTAGCCGAAGGTTAATTTTGAGCGTGATCAGTGACACACTCTAATCCAATAGGATCTCCAAAGATCAAAGGCATGAACAAATTGTCAACCCATATGTAGTATTTGACATTACATATAGGGGGGAAGACTTGGTGCAAAAGCTTCTACAATTATATCTCTATCTATAACTTATATATAATTTGAAAAGAGATCTTGGGTACATGCAAAAAATTTTAAAAGCCCAAAATCTATTATATTGCCATATTTTTTTGCTTCTGCATATATGTTTCATGGAATAATTCCAACAAAATAATGTGTCAAATGATGCACTTAGCACACTTCATTTGAGATGAGATTTGTGATATTTTTTTTTTTTTTTTTTTGAGAAAAATGGTATTATTGGTATGTTTGTTTGACACTTCTATCATTTAAAAAGATAAAGGCAAAAGAAAAAAGATTTATATTTGGTTTACTCATTTCTCTAAAATAAGTTTACATATCATCTCTCTGTTTCCCATTAGTGTTGTTAGAGCCTCCCGTAGCTTCCTTGAGAATGAGTTCCAAGAGCCTCTCATACATTGCAATTGCAGACTCAAGCATGCCAATGGCTTTGGTCCTATCCTTTGCTGCCACCTTCAACACATTTTCCAAGTCCACAGTATCTTTCACAGATCTCCTCAGTAGCTCTTCACCATAGAACTCAAAAATCCCATCACCAGATACATTACTACCTTTGCCTAGTTTATCCCCACGGCCCCTACTCTCACCAACTCCTGTGACAACCACCATGTCACTGATGCTTCCCATTTCGTTTCCAAGAACCATAATGACTTGCCCTGACTCAATTTCCCAGATATAAACACTTCCATCTTCAGCAGCAGATACCAGATTCTTCCCTTCATTCACCATCACTACTGATACCACCATGCTATCATGCTTTTGAGCCAATGTGGCCATTTCACTGCCCCGGATCACTTGTTTTCTACTTCCAAACTTCATTGATCCTTTGTAAATTAAACCATCAGAGCCTGCAACATAGAATTCTGTCTCTGTTGGATCCAATGCCACCCCCATAACTGCACAAGGAAATGTCACAGTGCGCAGGCTTGTACCATTCAATAGTCTCCAGAACTTACATGTGCAGTCTATAGAACATGAAATTATTATAGAGTTGCATAATCCCATACATGAAGTAATGGCTGTCACTGAATCATTATGTGCAACAAATTTTTGCAACATCAAATCATCTGCATTCTTATCAAAATCAGCGGAGGCCTCAACAAGTTGAAAGATTGGAACTGTGACAATTATACCATCATCACCACCTGAAATAAGAAGTGATCCATCTTCACTGATTTTGAGGCAAGATACAGGTTTGTTATGTGCAGAAAATGATCTGATAATGTCCCCTGCAGGGAGTGAAATGGCATAGATAGTGCCTGAAACCCCACCAGTGAATAAGTAGATGCCATCAGCAGTAGTTACGATAGGAGCAACAGGTTCAGGGACAGGGAGAATGTGCAAGGGAGTTGATGACCACCAGTTGTACAGGTGAATTGATCCTGAAGCTGTTGTTGGAGAAATATGAGCGGCAGCAATGAAGGCCTTTCCAGCAAAGGTAAGGCCTCTTCGGGGTGACCTACTGCCCGAGAAGTGAGCTAGGAGGGCACCTGAGGAAGGGTTATAGGCAGAGATAGGGCCTTCAGGAGAGCTAGTGAGAACAATTTCATGTAAAGAAGAAGATGAAGAAGAAGACATCGTCTTCAGGTGGGCTAGAGGAGAATTAAATGGTTTACTTTTTTGTGTTATGGTCAAGGAAGGAGTGCCCGTTATAAAGGAGGGAATTTTGCATCCTGGGCGTTGAAAACAAGGTGCACACACAATCATCAAATTTGGCTGCTTCTGTGTTGCAGGGGCAGATATCATTATGTATTTATGTCATTATGTGTTATGATATCATTTGGCCTAATATCCTCCGATTTATAACAACCATTAGAGTAATATGAAAATTTATATTCTAATAAAAACAAAAGTTAACATTAATTAGATTGAAGTTTATCATAAAGTTAATCAATTTCAATTTCAAAATAGTATTTGATTCATTAGCATTTAGTAATTAATTTAATAAAATATTATTGAAGAATTGGTTTTTACTACATTTATATGTAATCAATTAATACTAGTAAGATTGGGATATTATGAGTTAAGTTTTTGACTAAAAAATGTAACAAAATTTATGAGCCATTCAGGTTTTCCAATCTAAGAGTGTTCAGAATACCTGAATGGGCATTAACAATACTATATTTCAATTTCAAACCATTAGATCAAGAGAGATGAATGAATAATATAATTTAAATTGAATCTTGGCCTATCTTGCCTTGCCGAAACCCAACCATATTAAATAGAATGCAATTTCACAGCAAAGTACTCTCCGTACTAAGTTTCAATCAAGCATTAAAAATGCCATATAATCACAAATATAAAGAGAAAAAACATGAAAAAAAAAAAAAAAAAAATTGATGTATCTTACAACTATTACAAGGGATGCTATATTGCTATTCCAATAATCAATCAGAAATGCTAACAAAAACTTTTAATTGTTGATAGTGTAAAAATATATATACATAATATATATATAATATATATATATATCCACGAGAAGCAACTGGTTGTATTGTATGTGTCAATTACCATTTAGCTAATAAGCCCATGGATACATATATTTAACATCTAAAATGAAATTGTCTCCATTCTGTTCCCCGTCTGTTGCTCGTAAACTGAGGGAATCTCTGTTTGAATGTAACAAAAAAATTAATGCGATTTATTTGATACTGAAAATCAATGCCACAAAGCCAGGACAGAAAGGAGCACAATGCCTTATAGAGGGTATGATTCATTGGTGAAACTTGTAAGTATGAATAAAACCTTTTCAGTTTCAGCATAGAAGGGTACGACAATAAGGTGCACATCTCCTTGTGACTTCATGAAATCATGTATGCCAGTTCTGTAGAACAGCTTGCTGCATCAAGATTGCTAAAATGCTGCCCATGGATATATTGATAATATTCACAGCATCGTTATTAAGCTGAAAAAAAAAAATAGAGGAGAAAATAAGAAACAGAACTTCTGATAATGGTACAATGAAGACACAGGCAGATCAAATGAATTAGTTGATCTCAACCTTTAAAAATAAATCAGTCCATAGAAAGGCATGCGTGTAAAGGCACATAAAGAGAAGTGACTGCAAACTATAGTTGAGGAAAAAAAAAGGGTGCATCCTGGTAGTCCATAAATAACTCCATTTAACAGTTCTGATTCTGCATGGCAGAAAAATCAAAGAGTTCAGATTACTTTTCCTATGTATTGATTCTGACTCAGTGGGTTCTATACTAGTTGTCTCTACACACAGCATATCATACTTCCCCCCAGCCGGGTTTCCAAAATTCTCTAGTGCACACAAATTGTCATGACCACAAAACATTCTCCAGTCAATCAGTTTTCCTAAAACTAACCAGAACAGATAAAAAAGAAATATCTGCAAAAATTACAATGCTAATGTAACAATACCAGGTTCAGATGCAAAAATAACAATGCCAATTTAATAATACTAGGTTCAGATGGGTCAATGGTATTACTGAGAAGACATGGTCATCCCAGATTCATATCATCACAAGATTTGTAGCCAATAAAAAACGAACACACTTATCTAACAAGAATTGATCTTAAAATATGAGTGATAGATGAGAAAGATGACATCACAATATGGATACAAGATTAAATGCAGTCATTGAAATTGGTTGCATACCCATCGAAATCCTTTTTTTTCTTGGAGCGCAGCACCTATTATGCTCTCACCAAGATTAGCAATCTGAGAAGCTATTATGCATATAACTGCCTCAGGTGCATTTATCTGTTTCAAACAGGGGAAAAAGGCTCATTATAACAAGATTCAAATTTTAATGAACGACATACTAGAGCTGGGTTATATACTTTGGGGAAGTTAATCCACTTAAAACATATCAATTGACGTAATTGAACAGAAACATCTAAAATTTGCTAAAACTAAATTTTGATACTTCTACCCGGTAACTTCCAGAACTTCTCCATATGGTTATCTACATATCAACTTGGAGTGTGTCTACCATAAACAATTGCCAATTTACAAAAGGCACAAATTCATCACTAACTCTATTTAAGAAACAATGTATAATAACTGTAACATTGAAATATTATCATCATTATTTGCATTATTAGTTTTCAGAAGAGATCATCTGCATCTTAATTTAAAGGTATATGATAAACCCACTATCTCACAGATATTGATTCAAAACCAATAACAATTATACTGTACGGATAATAAAATTAAAGAGTTCCCTTGCTTAGTCACATCAGCGTGGAATTATTTGAAAAGAGCACATATTTTATAATAAAGAGGAAAGTTGCAGAGCAAAGTGAGATGGCGCAGTTTTTGTTTATAAGTTGCATAAAGTGCTATTGGATATTCAAACTCGGTCTTGTGAAAAACAGTAGGTCCAAAACAAATCTATCCAACCAAACAACATCAGAAAAAAAGATAAATTTAATAAACAGAGAGAGAAGATAAGATAATCAGAACCTTGCCAATGAAACAAGCAATAAAGGCAAGAGCAATTGCAGCTAAAATTCCAGCAAATGTGCCTTCAACACTGACAGCTCCTTCTGTTCCTCTTGGAACTACTTTAAACGTTGTGACTAGGTACCTGCTTGTAATGTACCAAACTGGTCCATCAAAATTGTATATTGTGACATTATGAAAGATAAGAATAACTTCCGTATTAAAGGAAAAAGATAACCAACCCCAGAGATGGGTATGACAGCATCATACTCGAACATTTGTTTTTCATTATCTTTGTTTTACTTTAAAAAAAAAAAGCATGCATGTTTTGCATTGACTTTCAAGTGCATCATAAGCTAGAAGCTAGACATGTTCAACTGGAATTAGTTCATTTATCATCAATATTTGAGATTACTTTGCAGAAACTATAAATGTTCTACGCATGTATAAGGGGTTAATTATCTTCAAAAATCTATTTATTTAATCAACTAGTTTTACATGTATTAAGGATTCACTTATCTTGTTTCAATTAGTTGAATTTTTGGAGTATGCCTATTAGGAAAAGCCAAAGAAAGGAATGCAACTGAAGGGAGAGGGATGAACTGATGATTATTTATAATTCAACAGTGGAACCTTTGGATGTGATTAATTGATAGCAAATAAGAATTCAATATGATTCTTTTTATGCACTAAAACCTTGGCATACTACTGATAAATACATAAGAAGAAAACCCAATGAGGCTAAACTCATCTTCAAATTCCCAGTCATCAGGTGAACCAAAAAAAATTTAATACCATTAGGAAGAAGCTTCAAATTCAAACCAAACAGTTATATCTTACTTACGTTGTTTTTCCATATGCCTTCCCTATCTCACTTGAGACTGTATCACTCAACTTAGTACAGAAACTGGAAACAAATCCAAGTTGCCAAAGCTGATCAAAAGCCTTTCCTCCTACTCCATATATTGAGAGAAAGGCACAGATACAACCAGCAGCACTAGAACCAATCACACTGCCTGGTCCTCTCCTTCCTTTCCTTTTCTCCGCTATCTTTTGAGCTTCCTTTTGAGCCATTTTTACTTTTGTTGCTGCTGTACCCTAGGAGATATAAAACAGTTGCACCCATTAACAGCAAGGCATAAAAAAATCCAAAAAGCAAAGCAATCCACTATCAATGACACTTGAAGGAAAGGTCAGTGGAAAGAATCAACACTATACAGATAGATGGATAGATTAGTTCTAGAGAGATAGAGAGACCTATGGACTTATGGTGGCTGTGAAATCAACAACCAAGTATCTTCAATTTCGGTGTTGCTGTAGGAGTTGGTTGCATACTTGCATTATACTAAATGTGAGTCAATCACCACAGAAATAACTTAAAAGGGTTTTACAATGTGCAAAATCAAATAATATCCATTTTTCCTTCAAGTTTTTAAAGGCCAATCACTCTGAAAACATAGTACATTATCGCAACATACGAAATCAATTCATAATATTAGAGACTAAATGTTTTTGTGCAAACATCGTTCTGCAAGGAAACCACCTAGTAGCGGCATCGTTTTTTAACCTATATAACCACTTGAGTGCTAAACCAATAGATATATAAACTTACAACATGGCAAATGCTGCCACAAAATGGCATTGGCATAGCTTAACCATTCTAATTCCAATGACATTCATTCAGACTGCTTCTAATATTTTCTAAACTGACTTGGCTCGCATTTTCGGTTTTGATGCCTATTCGAAAAATCTGATCTATCATATAAATGCTAAAAATTCAGCTATCACACAACATTCAAAACCATAAGAGACAATATGATCGATCTCTCTTACAGTTCAGGTTAAAGCAACATATCTGTTCACTTACGATAACGAAGTATGTAGCAACAAGAAGGAAGCCAGAGGGGCCAAAAGCGCGCCAGGTAAGAATACCGAGCAAGAAGGCGGCGGAAATTCCGGAAAGAGACAAACCGGAGACCAAAATCGGAGAGCCTAAGACGAAGATTACGACGTTACTCAGCAAGGCGGATTGCCACGTGGGCGGCGACGATAGCATCAGGCTCATGGCCTCCGATACTGCGCCCTGCACCGAAGGAACCGCGTTGGGTCTGTTAATGAATGGCATTTTACTGTGATTAAAATTAGGGTTTGGGAAATTGAGAAGGTTAAACTTGGAGATTTTGTGGAGTGAATAAGAGTGTGGGAACCGTAGAGGAGGAACCAGAGGAGATTTGATAAAGAGAAGAGTTGACATTTTCAGTTATAGAAGTGGTGAGTCACAGCCAAGTCCAAGCGTGAAGAACTGAGATTACTTTACGATTCGGAGGTCCGACTTCTTTCCGTTGGTTTCATAGACCCGGAAGGTTAATTTGCTTGAGCTCCCCCTGGTTAATGTCGCTCTAGTTAATGGCAAAAAATAGTTTTAACTTTCAACTGAGATTACTCATGCATTTTTCATCCCTGCATTTACCAAATATTGAGTGAGACTAGGCTTGTTTGTTTTGAGCGCCAACACCAATTAAGAACAACTTTCAACAATCCAATACTTTCTTAAATATTCTCCAACAACACCACAGTAACCTGCAACATCAATAACTGCTAACAACCATTCAATCAACTTCAATCACACAATATCTTTACAAGACAACAAGATTCTTCAAATGAAACTTTACACACAAGAATAGTAAATAATTTATTAGATAAATACGGTCAAATAGACTTCAAACATAAACAAAACATCTACCAATTTGAAGTTAATCTACCATTAATCATTGCCTTAGAATCAAGTGTTTAATTTTTCATCAAAGTTATCAATTACAAAGAAAGAAGCCTTTATATAGCAAGACATTCCCAAAGAGGGTGGAAAGACAAAAATACCCATCCATTCAACTATTACAAACTAACATGAAAATGGATAAAATCGAAAAATGGCTCTACATGCTGGGGCACGAGCTTGTCTATGCCGAGGCGTGCTTTGACTTCACGCTGCGCCCGGATGATCCGAAGAGTTTGGGGTCGGGGCGTCGAATGTTAAACATGAAATTTTACACTTGATGCTTACAAATACATTATAACAAAATTACAATAACAAAAAGTACAATAAAATCTCTTATTTAAGAGGTTATGCAATCCAATTAATTAATATCTAATTGGATTTCATTACACCGCAACGATGAATTTGAAGATTTATTACTGATTTGGGTTTGTGGAACTTATCCTGGATCTTCAACGCTTATATGGGAGGTAAGGTGAGATGCATACGTTAATGCACTATAATACAAAATTTAAATGTAACAACTAAATTGAACATTAAATATTAAGTTTATCTAAATTTTTTAAATACATATATAATTTATTATAGGTATAAATTCTCTATCCTAACTTTATATTCAACTATGATATGACATCTGGTAAGATAAATTTATCAGTATTTATTATTTTGACTTTAACAAACTAATTTATGACAACACCTTATACTTAATTAAATTCGAGAATTATTTTGTTTTTACCTTTCTCAGGCAAATATATAACTTTATGATAAAAAGAGAACTTATATAGTACATAAACACTATCATAAGTTAGGCTAACTATCTTCTATTCTTCAAATAGTAATAAAAATATCCCTAATTTATACAATCTTAGAAAACAAAGAGGAAGTAAAAATATTATGAATATTGGAACAAGTAAATAATAAAAAAATAATGAAAATCCACCAAAATATTGTGAAATATTTATAATGCCCTTATGAAGTTTATCTTTTACAAGAATGGTTCAAGTAACCCCGTCTTATCCAGTTATATATCATCATCAAACACGCACACCACCATCGGAGCAGAGTTACTTGGAGTGGAGAGAATGGCGATACTTTGTGCCTCATCTTCTGTAATCTTCTCATCATCCTCTTCCCCTTCTTTACAACCAAGGCTCTCTTTCCCTTCCAGTGCCAGCCCAGTTCTGGGCTTCTCAGTTGGAAAATCAAGAGTATCGGTTAAAACGACATTGCCCGTAAACACCCAGCCTGCGTTTCAGGTACGCTGCCAGGAGAAGGACATCTCTGTTGTGCCCCTCAACCAGCGCTGGATGTTCGAGCAGTCTGAAGTCAACGGCCCAGTAAAGTTCCCTCCCTCTGTTTCTTTGTTCAATAATTGTACTAATGCTTTTCTTTTAGCTCCATTTAGTTGCTGGAGAGTGTGTAAGAAGCTAAACAAAATTGTTATGTGGATTTATTTATGGGTTTTGTTTTCGGGAAGGGGAATGGGTGAAAAGCCCTGTTTTTGTTTTTCATGTTTTCACTTTTGCTAGGTTTTGTTACTGATAAAATGTAGAAAAATATGATGCATTGAGGCTTTTGGAGTCTAACGTAGAACAAAATTCTTAAATTTCCTCCGTTTTCTTGAGCCTATAATAGTAAAGAATATAGTGGTTCAATGTTATGATGTTTACGTTAATTCGTAACCGAGGATTCTACATAAATTCATGATATTTTGGTTTGTTTCTTTTCAATGTTTTTGATATATTGGTGGGGAAGTGTGATTACTTATGTAGGTTGATGAGCATTTTTCAATTTATTAAGGGCACAAACTAATGCAGGCGGTTAGTTCAAAATTTTTTAGGGGGAGTTGGTTGTGACTCGAGCAGTTGCAGAAACAAATATATAATGTGAACGTTCAGAATAGAATTTGGTGGAAAACAGGAAAATGCACTTTATACAGTTTTCATCTTTTAAACTAGTGTTTGAGATTGTACTTAGAATGCATTTGGAGACACCTCATGCAATTGCATCCACACATAGTAAATAGGTCCTAGACTCCTAGTTGGTTTGTGGCTTTATCAGAACTTTAACGTATTTTACTTGCTCTTCAGTTATAGCTTAGTTAATATGTTTATAATTTCATTTCTTTGATGTCTTAATTAGAGTCTTATTATGTTTTGTAGGACATCTGGAATAGTACATGGTATCCAAAAATCACTGATCACTTGCATAGAGATAAAACTTGGTATGTGGTCGATGCAACAGATAAAATTCTTGGAAGACTTGCATCAACCATTGCCATCCATATTCGTGGAAAGAATCTTGCTACTTACACTCCTAGTGTGGACATGGGAGCATACGTAATTGTGGTAAGTGGTTTATAGTTTGCCCATGCAATTTTACTCCATTATGGTGATGAATGTTTGAATTGAATGAATCAATTGAATTTTGGAAAAAGATGTCCTTGTTGTTGGTTTGTGTGAAATTAATTTTTTGTTGGATATTTTTTGATCTGCTATCAACTTTAAGTAGCTTTGTGTATCATCTTTTGTTTGGTAGAATACACTTATGAAAATAAATTGCAGTCTCTTCTCAGTCTGTAACTTTTCTGTCTAATATAGTCATTTAGGAATTTAATGGAAATATAAAATCCACATAAGTACTTCTTTTCTGATTGCTTATAACATTTTTATCTAATTGGATGGTCCTTGGGAACTTCTTGCAGATTGTAATGTTTCACTGCTGGGAACTCTGAGTGAGGCTTAACAAGAGAATTCTTTTATTTATTTATTTATATATTTTGGGTAAATTTTAGATAGTTATTGAATTCTGAGAAACCCTCATCTTTTGGATAGCTGCAACTCACAATTTGGTGGTTTAGGCTCCAAATATTTTCAGCTGAAATGTGGTGTCTTGTACATTGAAACTGAGTATTCAACTCTTTTTTCTATATATCATATCAACACACTGTACACATATATATACACACGCACATTGTCTCACTTAGGAAGGTATTAACTTACACAAATCACTCCACACATCACTCTCATGATTCCCTCCCCTAATTGAGCTCACAGCTCACA
>JANKKB010027442.1:0-10838 GCA_026225775.1 Bursera palmeri | reverse complement strand
AAATTAATAGCACTTAAAGTGTAAAAATGATATTTAAACTCATAATAAATGTACATTTTTAAGTGCTTATCAATACCTATGAATTTATGGCATGATATTAAAAAACTAACTTGAAGGTGAGGTCAGCCTAATAACAAATGTTAACTTTATATTGCCGGGACAAGACATGAAAATAAGGCTTCAGAGTAGCAACATCATTTCTTTATAAAAATAAAAAGAAACATCAACATTCTCACACTCCAATCAAACAATTCAAAGTATGAAGGCATAATGATTTTTCCGCATAAAAGATAACGTGTTTATGCTGGCTTAAAATCTCCCAACAGAGGCTAGTCGCCCTCCTCACCCTTAAATAGATTTACTGACTGAAAACTAGCCTAGCTTGTTGATTGTTTGGAACAATATTTCATTGCAAATCTTCTTTTCCCTACGAAGCAGTGGTAGATTTTTTGTTTAATCTACTAGAAGTGATATGGACAGTTGTTTTTAATTGTTTAGGTTGATGAAGGACATGAACTGCTATCATGATTTATTTGTGATGAAAGATTAATGATTATAAATCTGTTTCAATATATTGAATTTAAAATTTAAATCAAAAGATCTAAATCTTACATTACCAAAGAGATAATAATAATAGAAACTACATACTTGATCTTTGCCTTCTACACCTTCTGCTTCCAACCCTTTTTAAACAAGAATTGATCCTAGACCTTTGCTTTCAGTATATAAGCGTATAGCTTTCAAGATACGTTATCAACTGAGGGAACTGAGTGAGTTCATTTATAGAGACCAATTGAAGACTGTGAACTGTGAAATACCATTATTTAATAGAATTGAGATCTTGATTTCTTTAAATGATCTACCATAAAGAATGTTGTGTTAGTTATTACTCCATTGCTATGATTTTAACTTAATTTGTTTCTTGGTATATATTATAATAGATGAACAAGACAACTATTGATGGTGGATGCAGTTCAAATAATATAGAGAATACTCGATGTAAATTGTTGGAATGGGTAGGGACAGGTGATATAGTTGGAGAAGAAAAAATTGCATCTACAGATCCTCGGTCGCAGGTACATCACGTAATCCTTGGACTAGATTGTTGAAAAATTTGGGTGACAGTTGCACTAGTGGATATGCCTTTATATCGTCCTACATCTGAGTTTCATATGTTAAATGATGCAGTAGGAAGCACCATTGCTTGGCCAATGAAATATGTCATGTTAGAATACATCAGTTGATTTTTTTTTTCAAAAAAAAGTTGTGTGGAATGCTTGTTGGTTGTATTAAATGATTTATTGATTTATTATATATAAGAATGAACTATGTTCTACATTGCTTAAAATTTATGGTTTGCACAATGTTTGGTTGATGATGAATGATGAGCATAGAACCTAATTATTCCAATAGCCAGGCAGGGAGGAATCCAATTGAATAAAATAACAAATATTAAAGAAAAACAATAAATTATAGTTTCTTTACTGTAAACAGAAATTTTCAAACCCAAGAAAAATGTTGAAAAAAAAACCTTTTACAGCGTTTCCAAAACGCTGTAAATGGTAGAGTAAAAATTCTTTACAGCGTTTCAAAAATGTTGCATGACTTGTTATTTCACAACGATTGATAAACGCTGTAAATAACAATTTTTATAGCGTTTTTAAAATGCTGTAATAGTACTTTTTTACAGTGTTTTATAAACGTTGTAAATACAATTATTTACAGGGATTTCTCAATGCTGTAAATAAAGGTATTTACAGTACTTAAGAAATGCTGTAAAAAAAATTTTTTACAGCATTTAAATACAATTATTTATAGTGTTTTTTAAACACTGTAAAAAAAAATTTTACAACATTGAAAAAACGCTGTAAATTTTTTTTTCATAGCACTGGAAAAAAACTGTAAATGATCGCCCACCTTTTACAGCGTCGCCATCCATAACGTTAGAAAAAACGCTGTAAATGTTTATGCACAGTATTTTTCAAACGTTATAAAAGATCAAATTTGTTGTAGTGAATACAAGCCCAAATGCTTAAAGAGTGTGCAACAACTTCTCATTTCGAATTTGTGAAAAAATATAAAAGCTTACTTTGGCAAAATTCCACATTTTCGATTTCCTTACCATTCAAAAAGAGCGAACAAGAGAATCCAACCAAAGCAAGCTATCCAAGAATGAGCCCAGAGCATTATCAACTCGCTCTTCAAGAAATTGAAGACCTCTAGGCCCAAAATCTCATCGAGCTTATAGACTTATCATGGGTAGGTCAAATCTTCTAGAAAACTCCATTTTGTGGTTATAAATTCAAGAATTTCCCACCTCCTCAATTGGTAAGACAGTCTACATCCTCCAACCCTATTGTTCTTCTCTTATCTCAAGAGTCAAAAGCAATATTTCAACTTGTTTCCTCCCACACAGATTTTCAAGCATTTCATGCAAACCTTCTAGAAGTGATCCAACAGGATATTGAAGATAGGGTGTTCTATGCCCTTGATTACCCTCAAACATCTTGATCCACCTGATGTGGCAATTAATGCATGAAAATGACATCTCTCTACCTGATCCTTTTCCAGAAAATCCACAAGATTTCAGATCATTTAAGCTATCTAAAAGAGGGGTAAATATGACATTTCACATTACTTGGGAATGATATGTTTAGCTAAATTAAGTACTCCGGAAGCTTCTTAAATTGTTATAGACTTTTTGAGACAATATCCGATAGTAGACCTTACATAAACAACATCAACGTTTAGCCAAACTCAACCTCAATCTCTTTAAATAACTAAAATGAACAAATAATAATTGTTTTCATATAATCATGGCAAAATTGACATTTTCTGATTGTACTTGATTATGAACTCTTACCTTCCCATGGCGGTGACTGGTTAGCCCTTAGTTAATTTTTTATGGGAATATTTACTTTAACCCCCCAGTTAAATTTTAAGAAACACTTAACTTCAGACTTTTACAAAACTAATATTTATCCCTAAAAAATTATGACTGTTTCCACATAAATTAATATTTATCCTCCAAAAATCTGGGGGTAAGTGTTAATTTTTGAAGGATAAGTTTTAGTTTAATAAAAATTTAGAGTTAAATATTTTCTTAAAATTTAATTGAGGAATCAATGTAATTTTTCATTTTTTATGTTAGAAAAAGGTATTACATTGACTGAGAAGTTGGGTATAAGAAAACTTTGAAAACAATATAGCACCTTAATTAATCAAAATAGAACAAGGCAAAAATGATGACGAAAGTGAATCAAAATAGAAACGACCGCCAGCATAGCAAAACCTATCCACCAATATTCACAAATCAAAAATCAAATAAAAAATAAAATAAAATAAATTAATCAAAAGTAACATCACTAGGACCCGCCAAGATCATCTAAGGATTGAAAATCAAGACTCGAAACTAGTGAAGAGGCCCATCTAAAGGAATCACTCAAGAGACGAAAGGATTTTAGGCCTAACCTTAGTAGCAGTGAGTGACATTAGCCCTTTTATAAATCAAACTATTCTAGTTGGAATAAGTAGAGTTAATGAGGAAAGAGAAGATATAGAAGGGAGAAATTAGCAATATTTAAGAGATAAAATTGACTCTGATGTATTAAATTTTAAGTCAACCCCATTCCATGTCATCTAATCTCACCGTCCATTATCCTTTAATATAATCTAAGGGTTATAAATTAATATAACAATTTATGTCCAAAAAAAAAAATTCTCGTATATCAATTATGTTTGTGCTTAATTTTATGTTCAAAATAGTAACTTGATTCTTACATATATCAAGTTAGAGAATTCTAACTCTTAAAAAAAGTGTTTGATTAGTTAATAAAATGGAATAAATGTTATTGAATAAGATCTTATCTTAAAGGAGGTCTTGTTGGAAATAATAAATATATCATTCAATGTCACTAATTGTAAGAAGATGGCTAAGGCAATTGATCTAATTGCTTATTAAATTACCTTCTCTCAAGGGTGGGCTGATTCGTGCAAAAAAAGCTATTGACCTGATAATTAAATTGAATCTATCTAGGTTGAATGGGATTTTGAAGGATATTTGAAATCAATTTGGTTATAAAAAGTAACCCTAATATATATATATATATATAAAAGTTACGTAACTTTAATAAAATAAAATAAAAAGTCTCAGTCTCTTAATATGGATGTGAATTAATAATAGGAAACCTTGGAAGAAAATATATCTCAATATGAATTTAATTTCATTTGCTTGTATTTTAATAAAATTTAAATGGGACAATTTCAAATAGTACCCTTGTGCTTTGGCTTAATTTTAAGTAGAAAGCAAGTTTACCATTTTCATCAACAAGACCCCTGAGATTTGTTTTTTAATCAACTGCTAATTTTAACTCTTAAAAGTACATATTTACCCCTACTGAAATTTTTTTCCTTAATTTTAACACAAAGAAAGAATAAATAAAAAATAAACAAATTATACTCCCATAATAAAAAAATTTCTACTTATTTTAATTAAAATAATAAATTTTTTTCCTTAATTTTAAAAAATTTTAAAGTAGAATTTCCTTAATTTTAACATAAAAAATAAAAAATAAAAAATTATATTCCCATAAAAAAATTTCTACTTATTAATAAAATCAATAAGGAAATATGTAGGGGCAATATGTATTAAAATTTCTACTTTAAAATTTTTTTAAATTAAAGAAAAAAAATTTCAGTAGGGGCAAATCTGTATTTTAATGGTTAATATTAGCATTTGATTAAAAAAAGCAAACCTCAAGGGTCTTGTTGATGAAAATGATAAACTTGCTTTCTATTTGAGATTATATCAAAACACAAGGGTACTATTTGAAATTGTCCCAAATTTAAATATTTGTTGATTTTGTTTAATATTTTTCTTGTAGTGAAAAATCTTAAATATCTAATATTGTTGCCTCAACAAATATTTGGCACCAGGTTGGTTTGGTCAAATTCTTTAATTCTTTATACAAAGAAACAATTGAATAAGGATATATAAAGCCTAATTTGATTAATCCAAATTAACGAAAGAAAAAATCTAATTTTAACTTGGTTTAGTTTGGTTTGCATAATAATTCGGTTACTCATATAGATATAAATAGATTGTTTTATATTGTATTTCCGTCAACTTATTGAATTTTTATGCCTAAATTTAGGTTAGGCTGAAATTGTGCAGGTCAAGGTTATGCTATGTACATCCCCTTAGAGCCAACTTGGGCATCACTTTCAATCTTCTTTTATTTATGTTATAAAATTTTTAAAACAATTATTATTACTTTTTAACCTATCTAATTATATGATGTCACCTCAAGTAATATAAAGTTCGTTGTAGGTTAATAAGTATTACTCTTAATAAAATCCAATAATAAAAAAATGTTGTAAGATTTTATATAAGTAATCTATTGTATATATGTATATACATATATGATTGTCATGCCATTTCTTTTTAATATGGTTAATTTATTTTTCATATTTAAACTAATGCACTATATGTATCTTTGTATTATATTATCAATTTGTATAATGAGCCTTGTAAATATTACTATTCTATTAGGTCTTTAGTGGTACTACGTCATTTATACGTCCAAGAGTAAGTCTACTTATGCATATGTGGTGTTAGATAAAGATAATAATAAATGCATATTTGACCTTGATTATTAGACGAGTATATGAATAATATGGTGTATCAATCTCACCTGGGCTCTGTCCCTCTTTCTATATATATGTGTGCATTTAGTTTCTCAAATCAAAGATCAAAGTACTGTTTTTGGCATATAGGTACAAATATTGTTCATTTCTTAAGCAACCCTTTGGCTTACAAGTAACGATGCATCGAAGCAAACCCATCTTCATCTGTTATTTTCTCATCTTCCTACTACTTTTCTCACACTTCGGATCAATCACAACTCAAGAAGCTGGTAATGCTTTAGAAAATATACTCGTGTTATTTCTTTTATGTTTGCACAAAGAAACAAATCTAACGTATATCAGGTGTATCAAATCATCTATGTTGTCATGCATGTATTATTAATTATTGTCTCTTTAATATATCCTAGCAACCTATATGATTTTGATAGTTTTTAAAATAATTCATGTATGTGACATAATTTTATCGGCTTGACACATAGATAATACAAGTATGTCCCATTAGGGGTCGATCTTCTTTGTGCCTATAGGAGGCCATGACTCGACACCTTGGCCAACAGAGGTGGGCATGGGTCGTGTCAGATCGGGTTTGGCCCAACCCGACAAAAACCCCAACCTGATCAGGTCAAGGAAAATAAATCCGTAGTCGGGTTTTGGAAAAAAAAAAAAAAAAAAAANAAAACCCCAACCTGATCAGGTCAAGGAAAATAAATCCGTAGTCGGGTTTTGGAAAAAAAAAAAAAAAAAGACCCGTCGGGTTTATCGGGTTAAGATTTTTTTGTTTTGGACCATTCGGGTCGGGTCTGGATCGGGTTTGTAAATAAATAAATAAATATTTTTATGTAATACACTAAAATGAATTATGGATTAGTGGTAAGGGTGAAGGATAGCTCTGCATGAAGAGTTTGAATCTCACTACTAATGGGGGAAGGGTTCGAATCCTACTCATCCCAAAGAATTTTAAGAATTTCTTCATCGGGTCGGGTCGGGTTTCTAGAAATACTGACCCGAAAAAGCCCGACATATCGGGTCGGGTATAAATGCCCACCCCTATTGGCCAAGCCTCAAGGCACAAGTTCTATAAATTTTATAACAAATTATTTGATTTAATTTTTACCCCTAAACTTATATAAATCTCTGTCCCCCATAATTTCAAGATTTTCGTTGTACAATATGTGCCACATCAAATTCTCTCAACCTGTAGGTAATTATTTGATGATCATGTAGGGGTTACAATTAATTACGTGTGATGTATTGTGATGCAGAGGATTATGAGTTAGAGTTTAATTACACAGAAGGTAGTGATAGGGGACCAGAAAACTGGGGACGCCTTAAGCCAGAATGGTTTGCATGTAAGAATGGAACTAAGCAATCTCCGATAGCTATCTCGGATGCAAGAGTGACATTAATCTTGAAGGATGGAGATCTAAAGAGGTTTTACAAGCCTGCTAATGCAATTTTAAAGAATAAAGGTTTTGAAATTGAGGTAATTAATTAAGTGAATAAGCTCCTGACAGAAAGTAATATTATCAAATGCTTACCACCTGTCTACAAGATTGTGTTAACCAGCAACTTGATGTTGATGTGGGCATGGACATTGAATTGCAGCTTCAATGGCCGAATTACAGTGCAGGAAAGATCCGAGTGAATGAAACAGATTACTTACTAGATGAAGCCCACTGGCACTCACCTTCCGAGCACACCATCAACGGCACGAGGTAACAAAATAAAAGTTAAATAAACAAATAATTAGGTTCAACATTAACTTTATCAGACTCTAAAGTATTTTTTTCGTTAATTGTTAGGTATGACTTGGAGCTACATATGGTTCATGTAAGCCTGAACCCTAATGTCAAAAACAACATAAGTGTTATCGCATTCCTTTACAAGATTGGTCCCCCAGATCCTTTCCTCTCCAAGGTAAACTACTCCTCTTTAGACACTAAAAACAAAAACAAAACAAAACAAAACAAAAAGAATATATCTTTTTTTTTTTTTCAAACTCAAAAACAAACAATTGATTTCTCTCTTACGGTGCCTAAGATTTTGTCATTATCCATGCAGCAATATAGACTCCCATAAGATCAATACATGCATGCAAAAAACCACACTATTTATATTTTAAAGTTATGATCTCATAATTCTCTTGACCAATTACTAATATCTCCAACATGTACACACGCACATCAGTTGATCAGCAGCATCAATGCCATTGCTGATCAACTGGGTGCAGAGAGAAATGTAGGAATAATTGATCCAAACGAGATAAAGATGCATGGTAAGGGCTCCTATTACAGGTACTTGGGTTCACTAACTACCCCTCCATGCTCTGAAGTTGTTATTTGGACAGTCAAGAAAGAGGTATATAAGCCCTCACTAGCCCCAAGTAAATTTTTTAGTTCTTTACTAGTTATGTTTCTAGAAATGAAAATATATCTTACATGTCTTCGTTTTAATTGAAAATATATAGATAGGGACTGTTTCGAGGGATCAAGTTGAAGCTTTGCGAAATGCCGTACTCGATGTAAGTAGCTATAGATTTAGCGTGTATTGATTTATTGTGATTATACTCATTCTTGGGTGAAAATTAAATTGAATTGTCGATTTTTTTTAAAGAGTGACACAAATATTTTGCTAAGATAGGTGTATCACATTGTCTATATCATTCATTCAATGATAATATGTCATGCATATACATATTTATTTTCTCTTCATCTAAATAAATAATTACAACCATGATTCCTAGTTTTAAAATGAATATTTATATTACATAAATATCATTAGATTGATGAAAGACGACTTGATATGTCCATTCCATTTAGACTTTATATACTTTTAGAGCTTGGGTCTAATTTGGGGTGGTCAATATTTAAAAATTTTATTTTTTAAATTTTTTATTCATATATGTATTGATTTTTTATTTCTTTTCAAGAAGCTCCATCCCTGCTTTTATGTGTTTTTAACAAAACTTAAAGAAGGCAGGGACATATTTGTTTCATGCATGCGTGAAATATTATCAAGCACTCTAACCTTAGATTATCAAATTGATTGCAGCCTTATCGGATGAATGCAAGGCCACTGCAGCCAATCAATTGTCGAGAAATAAAACTCTACGTCCCTTATCCAGAAGATAAACCTTACTAAATATATCCCAAAGTAGGATTTATGAAGGTTATTAAATAAAGGTTGTCTTAATATATGTTTTAAAAGATAAAGTTTATAAAGTTTAAAATAATGATAAATGAATAAATATTTTCTTAATATTTCTTTTTTCGAAAAGCATTTTAATCTTTTTAGTTTGTACCGAGACCATCGTATAAATAATTAATACTTAATTTTATGGACCATACTGTGGACCCAAATACATTGTATTCTATGTACTCTTGATTGGGTTTTCATATATAAAAAACAAAAAACAAAAAACAAAAAAAAAATTTATATATGGTAATTTCCTTTTTCTGTTTTTCAATTCCTTTGTTCAACTACAAAACTATAACATAGTTGAATGAATGTGTGCGAAATCCAGATGGAAATTATAGACCAATTTAATCAAATTAATTACACGTGAAGATCCAATCAATAGAAAACAAATAATTAAAGATAAAGCTTAACCTAATAAACCCAAATCGATCATAACTTAGATTTTAAATTAATTTGGCAGTTGTTTAAGAAATTTATCGCTTGTCACATTAATTAATTTAATAAATCAGGCCATACCACTTAGAACACAAAACTTGAGATACATAGTGTTATTGATCATAAAGATAATTTGGTGATTGCTTAACTTAAAGAAATTTACTGTCTTCTAAAATCTATAATTTTATTTAAACTCAATTACGCTACAGAATATACATAGTCAGTTACAGCAAGATGAGTTTATATTGCAACACAATCAATTGATAATTTGGTATTTGAATCATGTGCTTTTTTTTTTCTTTTTTTCTTTTTTTTTTTCGGTTTTCATTTCTTTTGGATGAGAAAAGCACCCTCGAGTTGAGCCAGTTTCAAGTTTTAACAATTAATCGAAGTGAAGCCTTTCACCAAGCATTTCTCCAAGCAGCCCCTTATGGTTCAAAAGTGTGGTTTGATTATTATAACTCCATTGAAAGCTGGGAATTAAGGCAAGGTTTTCTTTTTTTGGGGATTTATTTCCGATGTAGTTTCTCGGAGAAGATAAAAGACACATTGGTTTGTTTTCCTAATTTGTGTAATTTGGAAAGTAATTGAGTGAAATGAAGTGTATTATTTCAATTTTCAAGTCTCTATCCACCGTTAGGTCATATTGAAAGCATGGTTGTTATTTGATTTCTAAATTTAAATTAAGAATTTAAGTCCTTATAGCCTTAGCGACTCCATAGGTATTTGAGCCCAAATATCCTTAAAAAACAGAATTGATGAACAAATGGAAGATCCTTATGAACAATTTGTTATCTAAGTTTAAACCCAAACACACCTAGAGTGAGGTGAATAGGTGTAGCCAAAACGAAATACAATTAAAAATAATAAACTAAAACATGTTAAAGTAAATCGTACTATAATATATAAGATCGAAAACAATCAACAACCATCAACAATCAAACAATAACATAATCAGATTTAAGTGTAGTAAACATAAAGAACACCAAAGATATTAACAAAGGGAAACCTTTGAAGAACTCTTCATGAGGAAAAATCCTCCGAGTTATAGGTTGCCGCCAAACAAATCCACTATAAAAAAGGGGTTACAAAATGTGGTTCACTCTCACACAAAACCTTTGTGGACTCTTGACACCCTGATAAGCCACGAAGATCATCTCAGCGTGTTCCTCGGCCGAACCCGAAGTACATGAACTAAGTGGAGTGATGGAGTCCAAGCCTTCTATAGAAATTGGCGTCTTCATTTTTTTTTACTGTTCACACATGCATGCAAAGCCATGCACATAGCTGCGAGTCATGCACGTGACTAAGCTATTTCCAGTATTTGAATAAGTCCTGTCAAGATAACTACAAACCAGATGTTTACGTAACAGTAGTTAGATTGTTAGGAGATTGCTGATTTGTTTCCTAGTTATTAGGGTGGCTGTTATTTCTTTTGTTATAAAAGAGGAGCTTGTGAAATAAAGACGGCAGAAAATTACTCCAAATTACTGTGGTTGATCTCACCCGAAGAGAGCATTTTTTTATCATTTTGTAAAGCTTTGACTGGGACCTATCAT